>CATIWJ010475870.1:0-22031 GCA_949640765.1 Croton laevigatus | reverse complement strand
TCGTTGATGATAGCAAGTCAAATTTCCGGGTAATTTCAATTTAATTTTAATTTAGTGGAAAATGTGTGTGTGTGTTCATTTTGGACTCGAATTGTTTCTCTCTTAGGTCTTTCGTTCTCTTTGCTGGTTATCATTTTTTTTTTAATTTCTTTCTTTCCTTTTCTTTTTGTAAAAACTTAAATGTGTATGACGTTGAAGTTTAATTTTTTATTCATTTCACTGCCTCTTGTTTTAGCTATTTGTTTTAAGCAAGAGTGAATGAGAAAACGATAGAATTTTTTGGAATTTGAGATGATGAAATCAATCTCTTCTCCTGAGAAATAGCTCTGTTGTGGTTGATGGTATGGGTTTCTGGTAGGCTTTGCATATATAGCAACCGGTCCAGTGGTCTGGTTCTTATAAAATTTTTTAGATTGGATAAATTGGAAGCTTATTTATGGAATCAGGTAGTAGATTTGCTTGAGAGAGACATTTGTGAATTTTTTTTTTTTTAAATTATCTTGCTGCGTTAGTTATAGGATTTACTTCAAACTCGATAAATCTTTGGTTACCTGTCAAATAAATTAGAAACCAATACTAACAGTGCTCCAGGTCTTCTCAATACACTAAGTTGGTTTCTTTCTAAGCTTTCTTGGGAAGATTAAAATTATGGACCGGAAGTTGTTTTACCGTTTCCATAGACACAGTTCAAATGGTTCACAGTAGAGGAGAGTTGTTATTGCATCATATGGCATAGTAGAGGAGAGTTGTTTACAACACTTTGTCTTTGGCTGTTGCCGTCAACTTACCGATATAAATATTCAACTTTGAACTTAGGATACTATTGATTCATTAGGATGTCTTTTGTTTTAAGTTGTTAAGGTCAGGGCACAGGTGAAATTGTCTGTGATTGTGAATAAGTAGGGCAAAGTGTAGAACCAACTGTAATGGCATCTGATACTCTATTTGTATCTTCAATCCATCCAGATATGTTTGGAAGTGCGCTGACCAACTCTTCATAGAGCCACTGTTGAGTTTGCTTGTGTTTTATCTGTTCTATTCGGTAGCTGCTGAGGCTATGTACACGCTGGGTATCCTTTCTGTGGAAGAACAGCAGTATATTCTACTGTGGATTGAATTGGGACGAAAATCTGAAAAGCTGCAAATTTATGGTTGGAAGAAATAAATATTTGCCTTATTTTATTCTGTTAGGCAAATCCTAGAGATGGTCAATCTGCCTTTCATGTTTTCCATGTTAAAAGAGGAGTTAATAGGTCTGCCCGTGAACTAACACTGATCCGAAAAGCTTTGGAGTCTGAACATGTACAAGGATAGAGTTGTCTTACACTCAGTTATTTCATGGTTTTGCATGCAGTTAAATTTTTGTCTCTTCATGAAAGGCCTTGACATAGTTGATTCATCTTGCAGAAGGGCGATTGATGATATGACGGTTTTTGGATCCATTTTTATGTGTTAAGTGGAGAAAGGACACCGAATAAGGAAAAAGGAAACAAACAAAAAACCAAAAGTCTGAATTTAAGAATTTGAGCCATTATAATGATGAGCTGTACAAGTTCAAATTGCCCCGTATGTCTGAGAATTTAGGTTTTTAAGTCTCGTCTTTTAATTAATGAGCTTGAAACTGTAAAAGGCCTAAAATCAAAGTACTACAGTGGTGTATGTATCATACAAAATTTGACTCTTGAAAATGCTGTTGATAATTTAAGGGGAAAAAGGGGATGTAAAGGCTGATAGCAACCTGGACAGATGGTTGTCCCTATTTGTTTGTTTCTTCTCTTTTTGGTTCTTCTTGACCGTCTGTGAAAATTATAATGCCACAATCACCTTTTTTTTGGCCCAGTTTCGTTGTGCTTCAAATGCCATATTGACTGTGTATCAAGTTTTGTATTAGGGATAGGAAATGAAATTATAATCCACCTTATAAATTATCAGTTGAGGATGGGTAGGAAGATGTGCAATATTCTAATTGTTCTCATCCTATTAAATAATTAAGGAGAGCTTTTCATACCTAACTAATACCTGCTGTCTTTTTCTTTTCTGCTTGTTTAGGAAATTGATTTTCCTTCTTATATGTTGAGCAATAAAAACATTCTTAAGTGAAATTCTAGGGAATTCAGGAATTTAACGTTTATATGCAAAAGGGTTTTTTTATTTAGTTGTAATGGCCGCTGGTAATGGAATCCTGGCATTATTGACTGGAGAAATTCTGAGTTTGGAGTTGCCTAAGCCTGTATAGGTCTAAGATGACTCTTAAGTCCATGTGTTTCGCAAATGTGTGTATGTTTAAGAGTAATACTTTTGTACTTGTTGCTCTTAGGGGCAAATTACGCATCTGGCTACTGTTGGTAGTTAGTACTACAATAATCAAGGGTTTTGGGATTGTGCCTTCTCAGGAAACAAATTTCAAAGAGTGGAAGCTTGTGGTACAAGAAATTGTTCGTTTTATGGAAGTTGATACTGCCTTTTCAAATGCCCGTCCTTTGCGTTATTGTGTCCTGTTTGATTCACACCCATATTCTCGTCCATATGTGGCCCGTTTCCATGCAAGGAAGGTCCTAAAGTTTAAAGATGCAATCCTTACAAGCTATCATCGGAATGAGGTGAAAAACTTCTATTGTTTACATTGTTTTTTAATTTAATAAATTTTTATTTGCAAAGAAAATCCTTACAGCTGTTATCTATTGTGCAGGTTAAATTTGCAGAACTTACTTTAGATTCTTACAGAATGCTGCAGTGTTTGGAATGGGAGCCGAGTGGGTCTATGTATCAAAAGCGTGCAGTTGAATCAGTTCACCAAAAACGTCCAGCTGAAGCATATGAGAATGGCAATGTAACTGATCATTCTGGAGCTTCTGGACTAATTGATATGAACTTGGCTGCAGATTTGACTGATCCAACATTACCACCAAATCCTAGAAAAGCTGTTCTGTATCGACCTTCTGTACCTCATTTGTTAGCGGTTAGTGTTACTAAAGTTATTATGAGCCAAGTGAGACAGTTAAAATGCTATATCTTTGTTCTTATTTTTCAAGCTCATTTAAGTGACAGTTATCAGTATTTCCTGTTAACTGGATGTTGTGATTATTTCTTACGAAAGTATGTGTGATTACTACGTCATGCAAAATGTGGTTTAAAGTCAATTTATTTGTTGAGGCATGTTGTGATTCTGTTCTAGTTAACTTGATGACGATTGCTTTACATTTCATGTAAGAATCAGTTTATATCAATTATAGTCCGTGCATTGTTTCTCAAAGCACCTGTAACAAAGTATCAGTTAAAGCTTTAATTTACATTGCTGATTTAATCTGTAACCAAGGAACATGTAGTCTTCTCAAGAATCAGTGACTAGTGCTAACCTTATAAAAACTAATTAATATTTGATTTTATTTGCAGGTTATGGCAACAGTTTGTCAGGAGCTCCCTCCGGAAAGCATTATGCTAATATATTTATCGGCATCAGGTTAATTTTACTACTATTTTGCTACTGGAGTGCCACTGACCTGTACATATTGACAGCCTCAATGAATCTATGACAGGGAAGGCGGGTCGAAGCAATGTTCCTCAGATAGAAAACTCAGGAGGATCAAGGAGATCTTCAAAGCGAGCTATTTCTGGAACATCTAGTGAACATAGCAGTTCTTCTTCTGAATCTCTTGCTAATGGCAAGCAAGAGTATAGTGATCATCATGACAATTGCCTATTATTGGGCCCTAAAGGGACTGGTGGTGGGTGGCTTTCTGTTTGGCTTTCTGTTTACTCATTGTAGTAAATATATATTTAATTTCTTTTTTTAAGGATAAATATTTATTAAGTGTTAATTTGCAGTTGAAGTACATTTCTTTTGTGTATTCTACTCCCCATGCTACTGTTTCACTCTTATATTTGTTGCCATGACTTATAGGTTTAAATGCCCTTTATCCTGGTGATATAATTCCTTTCACTAGAAGATCACTTTTTTTGATTATTGACAGTGACAACAGCCATGCATTCAAGGCAGGTTTGTCCTACCTTTGTGTATGACTTTCGGATAATTTTGATGTCTTCTGCATTTCATCCTGTGCAAACTGAAAAATATTCTGCCTTCTAAACTTGCATTTCTAGATCATGTTAATGTATAAAGTGCTTGTTATTCATAATGTATCTAAGATGCCTCTGCCAGAATCCGGAGGCCTCAAAAATTTGACCTACAAACTTTGTAAACAAGATAAATGATTTAAAAAATCGACAGAAGTTATAAGAAAGTTCATGGAGAACTGTAAAATCTTGTTCGTCTTTTACTTTAGAACTGGTGGCATGCTTTGGTAGTGTTCATGCATTTATATGCACTTGGAATATACTAGTTGTCAAGGTTGAGGTAATGTCCTTGGTTGTAAAGCAGTTAGAACTGAGTGAATGTTAATATTTCAGTTATGTTTAACATAAGAGATATGCCGCTGACAATTAGTGACTTTTCTGGTCGCTGATAAAGCAAATATGAAGTGTAGAAGTATTGGATCCCTATGGAGAGGAAAATAATGAATGGAATCTACCTTCATAACTATTTCTAAATTTTAGAAAACCGTTCAAATTCTGCTCTCTCATTGCTTGCAAGTTAGATGCATGGCTCACTGTCATTGTTTCTATGACAAAATTATCTCCTTAACTTAATGATTGGAGGGCTTGCTTAAGATTGGCATCACAGTAGGATCCATTCAATTACATCCTTTGCTTGAGAGTATGGGGAGATTTATATTTATCAATGCAGTTGGGGTGCATGTTGGGTGTGACTGGTCCCATAACATAAATTTGAATGTGATTCCTATCTTGAATAAGTTTAAATTTTCCATCTTGCTGTTTGGATAAGGAAAATGTAAAGCAAAATCTTGTGAGTTTTTGAATTGCCTATATGGTGTATCCCAGTTCAGGATTTTCTACATTTTATTGTTCATCTTTTCAGGGTCATAATTACCTGTAGCTTACTTGTGAATTGTGGATAAATTTCAGGCCTTACATGGAGCAGAAAGGGGAGAGCCTGCTGCCCTGCTGCTTTCTCCTTTGAAGCCAGCATTCAAGAACCTATCTGGTGTTGAGAGAACAGAAAATGGGAGTCAGTTTACTTTTTTCTTGACTTCTCCTCTGCATGCATTTTGCCAGATGGTTGGCCTCTCATCTGGTGATGCTGATACAGTATGTTTTACTTCTTTTGATTTGTGTGGTAATCATCTTGTTTGTACTTGGCCACTTTTACTAAGTGGGCTTTGCTTTTAGGACATTTACAATGATGCCGAGGAGATGCTCTCCAGTGCCTTTGCTGAGTGGGAAGTGATTCTTTGTACATCAAAAGTTCTGGATCTGGTTTGGGCGCAAGTATCATCTGACCCATTTCTACGGCGGCTTATTCTTAGGTATCTTACTCTCTTCCACTCTATCTGTATATGTCTGTGTGACAGCCCTGTCTCTAATGTTTTATGGGAAGGAGAAAGGGGTTGTAGGGTTTGGATGTCTAACCTCCTGCTGCAGAGAAGACAAGTGTTTGGCTGCTAAGTTGTAAATATTCATCTCTTCTATTAATTTGAGCAAGGTTGGGTGACTTCTTTTCATATAACGTCCTTTTGAGACTGAAATCAACTCAATCTTATTATGATGTGATTCCTTGATGGAAATGCACGACATTTTTTGCAACTGATATGCTCTTTTTTTATGGAAAGAATTTGACAATAATTCTCTCTTTTTTTTTTTTCTAAATGTCAATAATTTTTTTTTACTGAAAAAGCTGACGCTGGCATATGAACGTGTCAACAGATTTATATTCTGCCGGTCCGTTCTATCTGCATTCTGTTCTCCAAAAGGTAGTGAGGAATATGTACCTGTTTGCCTGCCTGATCTTCCAAGTTCTGTCAACCCTAGCTGTGATGCAGTGTGTTCAGTTGTCCAACGACTTGCGAATCACTTCAAGATTGCTGATTATTTTCACTTCGATAACATGTAATTAGGTTTACAAAGTACTGGAAGAATTTAGAGGGGTAAAATTGAATTTATTTGATGAGATAAACGATGCCACAAATTTGACCAGTTGGCTTTTATGGGCACTCGAATAGGGACATATGAAGCAAGGGAGCCTAAGCTGGAAAAATATCGGATTCTCATGGAGCATGGTTGCTTGTGCTTGTTTTGTCGCCAGTGTGCAATCTTGCCAAACTTACAGTTTTTAGGCTGAAAATGTATACGGTTTGCCATTATGCTTCTTGATTTACAGGTGTGTAAGTATAGGTTTAATTCTTTAGGTGCTGATTGGTGTATAATCAAATTGTTCTTATGCTTTGTCAGAGCTGTTTCCAGGCAGTGATAGTCTTTTTTGTTTTACTGTTGTAAAAGAAAATGAGGTAGTAAAAAATGGCATGTGTAATTTTTTTCCCCATACTGAATTATTTCACATGTTTTTCGGGAAAGCTGCTAAAGAAGCAGGTGTAAATTGAGTATTAAGATTTGAGAATGCCTTTGAAATAGTTGTACAATTTTATGGACTGGTTTATTTCCTTTCTTCATTGTCTGCGACATTGTTTCATTTTTTTTCTCTTCATTTCTTGCTCCAAGTTACGATAGAAAGTTCGGTTGCATAAGCTTGGAGTATTTGGTTCGTTTTATAACGGTTCATTTTAGGAGGAATTGAATTCGAGATCTTTTATAACAGTTCATTTTAGTAGGAATTGAATTCAAAATCTTTTATATTCTACAATATTCTACAATCTTTGGGCAGTTTTGTAACGGCTCCCATTTTGGAAGGAATTGAATTCGAGATTTTTTATATTCTACAATCTTTGCAGATAGAGGAAGACACAATTGCAATGCACAAAGGCTCATTTCTTATCCTATCTAATTAGGATCAAGTTTTATATATTTTTACTAATTAGGATTGGAGCATTTATTGTTATTTTGGATAGAATTTATGTTGTGGAATAAAGAGGAAGGTGGGAAATTTCTGTTTACATGTCAATAAAACAAATCTTACAGTCCTCACGAACGAGACGGTTATGGGTGACGTTACAACCAAAGAAGAGTCAATTCTACTGAGAGACCATGTCAAACATCAGAATAAAATAAGGTCAACAAACATTTCCGATATTATAATAATAATAATAATAATTTAGTTGGTAAGATATTCCAAAAAAAAATAAATAAATAAATTTAGTTGGTAAGAAAGAATCTTCCAAACGGCTGCATATATTTGAAGCACCCAAGCCACCGCAGGTTTCTCTTAGGGGGAAAACCGCCAAATTCGGTTATTCTTACATAACTGAAACCAAAATATTCTAATTTTTCTTCGCCTCTCCAACATTTCCGAGAACATCGCAGTATTTGAAAATTCATTCTATTATTATTATTGTTATAAAAAGGATCAATTCAAAATAATGTTCCTTAGCTCTTTCCTTTCTTGCATTTTGTTTCTTGATATTTTTTCTTTTGGAAGTTTCATATGCATTAGCTCTCTCTCCTCTTCCTATAGGTCGTATCTCACTTCTTCCTTTACCGGTTTTAGAGAGATATTGGCCTTTGTAAGTTCTTTTTTTCTCCTCTCAAATCATTTTCATAATTAATTAATTGATTGATCAGTCCTAATGTTTTTTCTTTATGAAATTTCAGATCTTGAATCTTTGGATTTCTGATAGAACATTGGTTTTGTCCAAATCCTTCCCTGCATCAAATCAGCTGCAAATTACAAAATAAAACTGGAAGAATTATCTGAGGTAAAACTTTACTAACCCTTCAATGAATTTCTTAATTTTCAGTTTTCTTGATCATTTATATTTCATTAGGTTGCTAGTGTTAGAAATGTTGTTGGAGAAAATTTATTCATAACTGTGATTAATTAAAGAAGCAAGGTTATATATATATGTTTTCAATGATGGGGTTTTGGTATTTGGTGTTTAGAATAAAAATTTAGTAGATTGGAAGATGCAGCAAAAAGCAGGGCAACTTGAGGAGGAGTTGATGAATGTGAAACACAGATTAAGTGTGGCAGAAGGAGAAAGAGATAGAATTTGCAAAGAGCTTAAAGAAATAAAGAAACTTGCAGACGCTGGCAATGGAAAACCGTCTAATGGAAAAGTTGCTGATATCTATTCAGAGCTTAATTCAGCAATGGTCTCATTATCAAAATCCAATAAAGAACTAAATGTAAAAGAAATAGCCATTGCTTCTTTAAAAGCTGAATTGGAGAAAGTGAAGGAGTTAGAGTCAAGATTAGCAGATAAAGATTCCCTGTTAGAGAAACTCAAAGGTCAGCTTACCAAGATTCAATCATCGGAGGCTCAAACTTTGGATTTGTTGAATAAAAGCAATGGAAGAGTTGAACAACTTGAAAAAGAAATCGAGCAAGGTAAAGATTCCACCAAAATGATGTTAGATTCTTTAGCCCTTCAAACTAAGCAACTCGAACAAGCCAAAATATTGCTCGAAGAGTCTAATATCCATGGAGCTACCGATCATCGAAACAAATCATCTTCTGATAATGAAACCGATTCTCTCAGGTCGGAACTTTGGATGATGAGAGAATCGGAACGAAATGCAGTGACTAAAGCTGAGAGCCTAGCTAAAGAAATGGAATCGCTTAAACTTGAATTGAAACTAGCAACTGGAGCTGAAGAGAATAGCAAGAAGGCTTTGGATGATTTGGCATTTGCATTGAAAGAAGTAGCGACCGAAGCGAATCAAGCTAAACTAAAGCTTAGCACTACAGAAGAAAATTTTGAGAAATTGAAGAAAGAAACAGAAGACTTGAAGCTAAAGTTAAAGAATGTTGAGGAGAAAAACAGAAATGTATTAGAAGAAGTGAAAAAAGAAGCTGAGAGATACAGAAATACTGCTGATAGGCTGAGATTAGAGGCAGAAGAGACTCTAGTTGCTTGGAATGAGAAAGAAACAGGTTTAGTAGATTGCATAAAAAGATCAGAAGAAGAAAAAACAGGTTTGATTGAAGAAAATAACAAACTTGTTGAAGCACTTACAACAGCAGAGAATATAAACAAAACCGCGAAACAAGAGAATCAGAAACTTCGAGACATTCTTAAACAAGCGTTAAACGAAGCTAATGTTGCGAAAGAAGCTGCAGGAATTGCTAGAGTGGAGAATTCACAGCTCAAAGATTTACTAGCAGAGAAAGACGACGCATTGATTTTCATCACCAGAGAGAATGAGAATCTTAGAATCAATGAAGCTAATGCCAATGAGAACATCAAGGAGTTGAAAAGGCTCCTCGAGGAAGCAACATCTGGATCAGGAAAAGATATTAAAACCGGAGAAGATCTTACTAATAAAGAGCAAACTCCACCACATCAAAGAGAAAGGAAGTTAAGTAATGCTTTTAGTATTAATCTAAAGGACTTGTTATTTGACAATAAGCCTAAGGATGCTCATGAAGATGTTAAGAATGGAGATACGAAACCCAATGAGCCAGCGAATGATGATGATTCGGAGAACATTGATCCTTTAAAAGGATCAATATTTGATGTGGATTCACCAGTAGCACCACCACCTCCTGCAGAAAAGAATCATCACCACCACCACCAGCATCATCATCACAGGCGAAAATCGTCGAGTTTCAATGATGATGGAGAGGGGATAAATGCTGAGGAGTTGGAACACATAGAAGGAGGACACGTTGAAGAAGGGGAAACAGAAAGAAACTCAAAGAAGAAGAGAGCATTGTTAAGGAGATTTGGAGATATTATAATAGGAAGGAAAAGTATTGTTCATAGAAGGGAATCATCTCTTGGAGGAGATGCTCATAAGAAGGAACTAGCAGCTATTGCTAATGAAGGTAATAAACAGCAGGAAATTGCAGATAAAAAGGAAACTTCTCCTGCTGCTGATCAAACTCTAAAAAAGGATACTTCACTCGCTGAATAGAAAATTATAGTTTTTCTTTTTTTTGTCTTAATTCTTCTGTAATTGAATATTTTTTTTGTCCCTTAGAAAATTTCAACAGATTGTTTATAATGTGAATATTGTTGCCATTTAAAGTTCTTGCATTCTTATTTCAAATAAATAAATGTATACACTTTACAAATTTGTTCAATCTTATCAGGGAAGTATGAAGATGCGATCTATCTCCAAAAAGGGTGGCCTTTTGGCCTATTTCTAGAAGAATAATTATAGAATTCAACAGTGACGGCACATCAGCGGCTGACTTGTCATAACTAACCAATAAAATTAAAACACGTGACATTAATTTCAATTACTTTAAAAACAAAATAAACTTCTATATTAAATGGACTCGTAAATCAATTGTATTTAATACAATAATTATTTTTTTAAAAACATAATTAAAATTAATGTCATGTATCTTAATTTTATTGGTTAGTTACGACATGTCAGTTGCTGACGTGCTTTCATTGTTCCATCTTATAATTTATTCATTCTAGAATTGGTAAACATTTAAGTAGGAAGTTCTACACTATTTCTTTTTGTTAATGAAACCTTAATTATCTTCAAACTCCTAAATTTAACTTGTAACTTTGTTAATCGGTTGCGTTCAAAATGTCCCTATAAAATCTATATTATTAAGAATAAAATTGTCTTAATATAATTATTCTCTATATAATAATGTATAATATTTAATTAATTAAATTTAAGTCATATTCTAATAAGGAATACTATTTCGGTTATTAATTAATAAAATTCAAATCATATTCTAAAAAGAAATATCATATAATTTTCATAATTAATTATAAATTCCAAAAAATTATTGGTAAGTTAAATATGTTTTTGGAAATAGTAAGTTAAAACTTTCCTATTCAAACTAAGATTGAATAATTTTTCTTTCCGCAACTATAAATAATTGATACTCCCTATATTGTTCACTGATGATTCTTATATTCCTATTGGCCAAAAAAAAATTAATATAAGAAATATTATTTTAATATTATTCATACTATATAATTATTTATAATTAATTAATTTAAATTTAAGTAAAAAAATTATTTTAATTATTAATTAATTAAATTTAAATTTAAATAATTAATTTAATTATTAATTAAGTAAATTTCAATCATATTTCAATAAAGAATACTATTTTATTATAGATATAATTAATTAATATTAATTTTTCTATATTTCTCAATGATTAATTTTTTATATAATTAATAAATGTAATTAAATAAAAATTTAATCTTTTACATAATAAAATAACCAGTACCTAATGAAAATGTGAGTATTTTGTAATTTGAAAATGAATAGAGAAGTCTATATGATAATGCAGAGTGAGAGAGGAAGAGGTTCAAATATTATGAAACATTCATTATTAAAGAATTCTGATTGATTGCTAATATGAATTAATATTATTATTACTTTGTTAGATTAATGCTTCAAAGCCAGTGAAAGTTGTTTTTGAGAAGCTTAAAAGTTACTTGTCATCCTTATTACTTGATGAAGTTGAGAAAGATGAGAAAGGAGCAAAAAGTGAAGTTGCAGAGGTTGAAGATGGATCTGCCATTGTTGAAGTGAAGAAATGTAATATGGAAGATATTACTGAATTACTTCTCCAAAATGCCTTTCAATCTAATTAATTTATCATTTATATTAAACCTTTGATTTCATTTGATTTTCATCCAACATAGAATCGGACTTTGTATTTAAAATAAATGAATAAATTAAAAAAATAAATGCTTCTTAAAATTTAAATAAATGATGTTTTGATTTTTTAATTTTTTTTTTTGGAAAAACAAAAATTTTCATTTTTTAATTTATAAATAAATTTAATGAAGAATTCATTTTAAAAAATATATATATATTTCAAATATTTAATTTAATATATGAAATATAATTAAATTTTAGAACTTTGTATTTAAAATAAATGGATCAATTAAAAGATAATGAGAATGAAGATTAGAAAAAAAAAAAATGTCATCTTATAATGTGTGTTACCTTTTTACATTATAAAGATATACTTAACAAAAACATTTTAATATATTAGAAAAAAAAAACTTTTGAAAGAAATTTCAAAATGTTTACTGTAAATATTTATTATATCATAGATTTTAAAATAATTTTTAATTGTTTAAATAATCTTTATAAATTACTAATGCCATAAATTTAACATTTTATAAACAATTAATAAAACAACTAATAATAATTTAAAAACTAAATGTTATTATAATACTAATTTTACCATCGACAATTCTTTCCAATTATATTAGCTCTACTAAAACTGAAATAAAATTAGAGTAATTAAAAAAAAATCAATTTAACATGATTATTTAGATAAATTTAAATATTAAAATAAATAATAAAAATGTAAATAACCTAACTATAATAATTATTTTAAAAACTTGTACAAGCGCGGTTTGTGGACCAGCTTCTGCACACTACCTTTTTTTATATACTTATTATATGGCGTTCGAGAAGAAGAAGAATTAAGAAAAACAGTAACTAAACCTGAAAATTTCTCGCTCTTAATTTTCAAATTAAAAAAACATAATTTAATTTAATCATATTAATTTATAAATAATTAATATAGTTAAATTTAATTAAAATTCACAATTAAAAGCTATAAGTAAATAATAATAATAATAATCTCGTATGCGCGAAGAGCGGTCGTTAGGAATGTTCCTGAATTTCACGAATTTCACAAAATTTTTAATGTTAAAATTTTTTTTCAATAATTAAATCGTAAGAGATTTCGTTTAATTCATTAAATTATGAAATTCACGTTAGTAGAAAATTTTTTAACAATTTAACGAATTTCACGTTTAAAAACAAACTAAACCTAGCTGATTCAGCCCCATTTTCCTCTCCTTCTTATTCCTTTTATGTATCTTTTCTTTATCTTCCTTCGTTTCCTCTTCCTTTCCCTTCGGTTCATAGTTTTAACTTACATATGTGAACTCTTCTCATGGATAAATGTTAATCTTTTTGCAACTTTATCGATAATAGTTCTATGTTTGGTTAATTAAAGAATTAATTAAATTAGAAAATTATTCGTTAAATTCGGTTAATTGGAAAATTCGTAAGAATTATTTAATTTGTTAAAACGTCTGAAAATTTTTTTTTTATATTTTTATTTGGTGAAAATTTTTACGTTTTAACGAATGAACTCCTCTAATAATCATATTAGAAAAAATTGCAATTTGTTACTTGTTACAATTACCTTTGAAAATTTGGGGAAAAAAATTACCTTTGAAAAAAGTTAAAAAATAATCATTAAAAAGATATGCACCTTGTGCGAATCCTAGAAGGTACCACTGCCCATGGATAAAACCCGTGTGCACAGCTTACAGGTAGGGCTATAGATGAACCAAGTTGCCCACGAACGACTCGGTGCTCAGCTCGTTAAATGTTCGTTTGAGTTCATTCGACAGTTAAATGAACCAAGATCGAGCTCATTAATCGAGCTCATTAATCAAGCTCTTCAAATAAATGAGCCGAACTCGAGCTTGTATCACGAACAAACAAGCCGCTCGCAAACATGTTTCATTTAGGGCTGGCCAAAGCTGACCTGACACAAACCCGACTTGAACATAGCGGGTTAGGGTTGAGGATTTTTGACCCGTTTAAGTAAATTGGTCGACACGAACCCGACCTGAAATTAAATGGGTTGAGTTCAGGTTGAAGATGTCAACCCGAAACTCGACCTGTCTAACCCGTTTATCAAAACTACGTCGTTTTGAGTTAGGGTTAGGTTTATTACATTACATTTATTTACATCTCCATCTCATTTTCGAATTTTTGCTCTCTTCTGCATCTTTTCAACCGATCCTTCTCCTCCATCAACCGCTCGACTCCCAGCCAGCTCCACCACTTGTCGATCTAAGCTCACCACTAGCCAGAACAACCCAGCCACTCTCCATCGCACCTTCCACTACCATCGCTCCCTCCCTTTCTCTCTTTCTGTCAAAAAAAAAAAACAGTATACAAGTTCCTGTTCCGGCAACGCCGACCCAGCTAACAGCAGATCTGGTTTGAACAACCACTCGTTGATCTAAGCTCACCACCGGCCGGAACAACCCAGCCACTCTCCACCGCACCTTCTACTACAAACAGCAGATCTGGTTTGAAAACCATTTATTTCACGGTTCTATTTTATTTTTTTTAGCTGAAGCTGCAGCTAGCAGCAGGCAAGTTTGTAGATTCTTCTTTGTTTTAGTTTTTAATGCTTTGAATGTTGATGATTATTGATGAAAGATTGATAAATGTCACTGAAGTTTTGCTCCTTGGTTCTTGTTTTTAGTTTTCAATTTTTGAATGATGATTAATTATAATAACAGTATTAAATTTATTATAATTATAATAACAGTATTATAATATACTGCTTTTAGTTTTTGTTTTCAGTTTTTCACGCTTTGAATGATGATTAATTATAATAACAGTATTAAATTTATAATAATTGGCTTAGAAAGTGGAAAATAATTATGAAACCGAATAATTAGGTGCCAAAAAGAATAATGAACTGAAGCTGTAATTCGATTTTTAGAGAAACAACTGATTATATTTTGATTTTGCAAATGAGAGTCAAAGTTATGCAGATAATGGTTAAGGTATTAACAACTAATAATTCTTCTTCTGATGAAGATGATGAGTGAACTAATAATTGAAATTAATTTGTAAAGTCTTTTATTTCATTTCTTTATATCTTATGCTTTCATGATTGTGTAGAATTTTTAACTACAAAATTCATTTTTTTTCCTTGATTTGAATGAAAAACTTGAATTTATTAGATAATAAAAATGGGATTTCCGAGTGTTATATAGAGCAACCCATTTATTTTTTAAAAAAAAAAAACAAATCAGGTCAGGTCAACCCGATACCTGAACAAATCAAGTTATGGTTGACCCTTCCAACACGTTTACCAAATCAGATCAGAGTTGGGTGTTGGTCAACTCAAAACCCGTTCAACTTGAAAAAAAGCAGATCAGGTCAACCCGACCTGATCCATTTGCCAGCCCTAGTTTCATTTATCTCTAAACGAGCCTGTTCGCGAACACCATATATATATATATAACCTAAAACCTAAACTTTTTCCTCACCTCTCTCCTGTCCCACTACTGCACCTACTCTCCTCTCCCTTCTCTTTCCCTTTCTTCTTCTTCCCTTTCCCTTTCTTTCGCCGGCCGACTCTGTCACACCCACGTCTTCACCTCAACCACAAGATCTGGTTATGGTTTCGCAACAACTTCTGCTCCAGTTTCCAGATTTCAAAAGGAAACACAAAACATACTTTGATTTTGCATTATTCTTCAATTTAGGTTATAGCTTATTTTGCATCATTCTCTTTTCTAGTTGATTTGTTTGATTTTTTTGTTGGAGATCTGGTTTTCTTCTTTATTTTTTCAGTTTCCCTTTTGATTTGCAGTGATCTCAGTCTCGGCAAACCACCCAGAAGTCACCTCCCTCTCCTTGCCATCCACCTGATATATTCTTCAATTAGGTTATGGATTATTTTGCATCATTCTCTTTTTTATTTGATTTGTTTGATTTTTTTTTTTTTGTTGGAGATTTAGTTTTGTTGTTTATTTTTTCGATTTCCCTTTTGATTTCCAGTTATGGCTTGAATTTTTTGTTTCTGATTTAGGTCCTAGATCAATTGAACATCAGCTTCTCCCTAATTGCATCAATTCCTAAAAAGGTAATCTTTTTAAAGTTAATTATCTGGGTTTTTATTAAATTTTTTCTAGGTTCTGCTTAGATGTAGTTGTTGATTCGAGTGTATATATTGAATTTGTCGTGTTTTGTACAATTTTCTATGATTATTAAAGAACCTTGACTTTAATATTTGTGCTCGGTATTACATGCTTTGAATTAGAGTCGAAGATCTTATTGCAGTAATTATTGTATGGGTCCAGATATGCTATTGCAATTCAATTTTGTATTCTTTGATCATAAATTGACTATTTTCTTTTTTCTTAACCGTTTCAACAAGCAGACAATTACAATGACAATGGAATCTACCTTTGAGAAATCATAAGTAGTTGAAAGCAGAAATATTTGTGTAGTTCCTGGAAGTGTTGTACGCACTAAAATGGATCATGAAGTTTGGTGGCCTGCTGAATTTGATTAACTTAATTCAATCTCACTTTCCATCTAGATTGTAAATTAGCACATGTTATGTTTTAATTATAATTTAAGATAATTTATGTATGAGTAATTATTTTAAAATTGTTTGGATTTATTGATTTTAAAGTTCTGTCGAGCTTTTAACGAGTTTTCGAGCTCGACTGGCTCGAAAATTATCTAGCTCATGAGCCAAGCTCGAGCTTATATTAGAGCTCATCAAATAAACGAGTCGCTCGAGCTCAAATTCGAGCTTGTTAAATAAACGAGCTGAGCTCTAATAGACCAGTGTTCGGCTCGGCTCAGCTCGTTTATAGCCATACTTACAAGATTTATTTTATTTGGGCAAACTTACTAAATATTACTAAGTATACTTTTTATTTTGCAAAACCATCCCGAGAGGCTCTCGTCAACCTTTTTTTTGGGTTAATACGGTAGATTGTCTATACTAAATCTTAAAATCAATTTTAGTTATCCGCAGTTTACAGAATTCGACTCTGTATTGCAAATTTCATATGACTACAAATTCAACAATCTCAATTATTTACTGTTTAAATTACAACATAGAGTCGAATTTTGCGAACTGTAGATTATTCTAATTGATCTCGGCACCGATATAAACAATCAACTGTTCGAATTGAAAAAAATTAAAAAGAAAACATCAAGAACCTCTCAAAGCGAGAGGTTTAGTTAGGGGTGTCAAACAGGCCAGGTCATGTCGGGTTCGTGTTTGTGTTGAGCAAGTTCGGGTTGAAAACCCCCAACCCTAACCTGATCAATTTAAATTTCAGGTCAGATTTGTGTCAATCCATTTAAATAAACAGGTAAAAAATTTCAACCCTAATCCGCTATTTTCAAGTCGGATTCGTATCATGTTAGCAGGTCGAATCAGCTTTTGATACATCTAACTGGTCAAAAATCTCTTTCTTTCTCTCTTTCTTCTTTCTCTTTCCTTTCTTTTTGTCCATTTTATTTTCTTTTTTAATAATAATAATAATAATAATACTATTTTACTTTCTCTAATAATAACAACAATAAGTATAATTATTATTATTATTATTATTATTTTTATTATTATTATTATTATGAACAGTAAATAGGTTAGATAGGTCATTTTTCGGGTTGAGTTTTTTAACCTGAACATGAACATAACCCATTTAATTTTAGGTCGGTTCGTGTCAACCCATTTAATTAAACAGGTCGAAAATCTCAACCCTATTCTGCTATTAGTCGGTCGGATTCGCGTCAGGTCAGCTTTTGCCACCCTTAGGTCTAGTCAAACCTTTTGCAAAATTGCACAGGAAAATTGGGACATGAAAAATAGCAGAAAATAACCTACAAATTATTAAAAAAAAAACAAAGAAGCGAGAGCCTCTCAAAGCAAAATGTTTAGTCAAAAGTGTATAAATATTCCTTAACTACCTCTCCCTTAAGAAAGCACTCCAAACCCAAGATCAACCTAGAAGTCTATTTTCTCTTGCTCTAAACTCACGCTCACCTTTTCCTCTTGTTCACCCTTCTACGATCATCACTGGAAGCTTCACGACCTAAAGCTTCAAATCGGAAACGCCTCTACTCAGCTTGTTACGTCATTGTTTCCGACCTTACTGGACATGAATAACGAACGGCGAACGGAACTGCTTATGCAAGCTTTCGCTGCCACCAAACTCTAGTGGCGTTGCGACCATTGGCCATCCATTCCGAAGCGAGCAAAACTCACCGTCAGGCAGAAATGATGAGGATTTGTCAAACGTTAAGGTTCCTTGAGCATATTGGTTATTAGGTTGTCGTAGTGAGCTCCACTGTCAAAAAAGATGGTTTCTTTGCTAGGTTTTTTCACAGGAATTGTTTTATTGGTGATGGGTTTGTTTGTCGGAGAAGACACCTTGAAGTTTGGTAATTGGCCTGTGATTTTTGGATTGAAAAGTGTTGTATATTGTGGTTATTTCTAAAAGACTTTTCCCATAGAATTTGTTTATTCATTTATCTATTTATTTATTTATTATCTTTATCTCCAAATACATATTTGACTTGGTTTTAAATTTAAAATCAAACTTCCTATTCTACAACTACTTCCCATTTGTTACCGATGATTATGCTGTTAGCCAACGTTCTTAAGTTTATTCCTATTATGCAGCAACTGCTTCCTTATTTTTAGCAACTGATTTTTTTTTGTAAAACCTTTAAGAATGTTGATAAGATTGCTGGTTAAGATACAATTTGCTTATTGCTGTTCCTGTAACCAGAGTCTTATGAAGAGCTGTTAAATCCTAGGGGAATATAATTCCTTAAGGACAGTGTCCTGTACATGTCTCAGCTATCATTCTCTCTTTTTTTCTCCTTTATTTACAACATTCTTAAGGAATTATAATGGAGAACAACATTGTTCCTTCTGCGTCCAATGTTCCCCCTGCTTCCTCTGTTGCTCCTCCTTCATCTGTCGCTACGCTTGCACTTCTTCCTGTTCAGGTCCTACCAGCTTATGCCAAGCCTTTCCTTAACATATCCAAGATTGAAGTTTTCGGAGGCAAAAACTTCAAGAGGTGGCAGGAATGCATCCATACAACGTTTGATATATATGGAGTTGCTAAGGTTCTTTTTGATGCTAAGACTGACAGCAACATAGAAACTTGGACTCATGCTAACAAAGTTTGTAGACACACAATTTTAAGCTCTTTATCTAATGATCTGTTTGATATTTATTGTGGTTACAAGGAAGCAAAAATAATATGGGATTCTATGGTTACCAAGTATACTGCTGAAGATGTGGGCAAGCAAAAATTTATCGTAGAAAATTACTACAAGTGGAAAATGATGGACAACAAAGATATCAAACTGCAAATTAGTGAATACCATAAACTGCTGGAGGAATTAAGGGCTGAAAAAATCAACTTACTTGAGGAATTTGTGTCAGGTGTCTTGATTGAAAAATTGCCTAATTCATAGAGTGACTATTAATAGCAATTGAAACATAAGCAAAAGCAACTTTTCTTGGCTGATTTGATCACACACATCATTATAGAGGACACCAATCATAAGAAAAAAGGGCTACCAAAGCAAAAGAGATAACCTCCAAGGCTAATATGGTGTAAGCTAAGCCAAAAAAGATATGATAATAAAATCCAAACTTCTGATTATAATAAACCCAAAACTACTAACCTCATTACTTTCAAAAGAAAAGGCACTTGTTATGTTTGTGGTAAGCCATGACATCATGCACCTCAATGTAGAAGGAGAGTCAAGAATACAAATGGTGGAAATCCTCCTAGAGCTAATTTGGCTGAGGGAGATGACATAATAGCAGCTGTTGTTTCCCAAACTAATATGGTGACCAATTCTAAGAATTTGGTGGTAGACTATAGTGCAACAAGGCATATTTGTGCAAACAAATATGCTTTTACCTCCTACACTCTAGTAGGGGATGACGAAAATATTGTGTACCTTGGTGACTCTCACATTGCACAAGTTTTGGAAAAAGGCAAAGTCATACTTAAGCTTACATCTGAAAAACTTTGGCCTTAAATAAAGTACTATATGTTCCTAGCATTAAAGCAAATTTAATTTTAATGGCTCTATTGGGGAAAAGTTGGGGTTAAAGTGTCATTCGAATCTAATAAGATTGTAATGACAAAAAGTAATATTTTTGTGGGCAAGGGTTATTGTAATCAGTGGCTTTTTGTACTCAATGTTGATAATGTTATTAATGAAAATGCTTCTTTTTCTTATGCTTATTTGATTGATTCTTATGGTTTATGGTATGCTAGATTAGGACATGTTAGTAGTGACTATATAAAGAAAATGAATTTTTTAGGTCTTATTAATGATATTAATTTTGCATGCATAGATAAATGTCAAATATGTGCTTCCACTAAATTAACAAAGAAATTATATGTTTTGCCATTAGAGAAACTAAATTATTAGAATTAATTCATATTGATTTGGGTGATTTGAAACAAACCATGATTAGAGGTGGTAATAAATTTTATGTGACATTTATTGATGGTTTTTCTAGATATACTTATTAATGATGTTAATTTTGCATGCATAGATAAATGTCAAATATGTGCTTCCACTAAATTAACAAAGAAATTATATGTTTCTGCCATTAGAGAAACTAAATTATTAGAATTAATTCATACTGATTTGGGTGATTTGAAACAAACCATGATTAGAGGTGGTAATAAATTTTATGTGACATTTATTGATGGTTTTTTTAGATATACTAAGGTCTATTTGCTTAGAAATAAACATGAAGCTTTTGACATGTTTTTATTATATAAAGCTGAAGTAGAAAATCAATTAAATAGGAAAATCAAAAGGATTATATCAGATAGAGGTGGTGAATACATTGCACTAAATGAATTTTGTGAAAAAGAAGGAATAATTCATGAAATTACTCCTCCCTATTCACCTGAATCTAATGGAGTAGCTGAAAGAAAAAATAGAACCCTTAAATAAATGATGAATGCTTTACTTGTTAGTGCATCTGCTCCTGATAATTTATGATGTGAGGCTATATTATCTGCATATCATTTACAGAACATAATTCCATATAAGAAAACAGGTAAGACACCATATGAATTGTAGAAAGATTATGCACTAATTTAAAATTTGTAGAAAGGTCATGCACTAATTTAAAATATTTAAAAGTTTAAGGTTGTCTTGCAAAAGTTATGTTGCCTGATCCTAAGAAAAGGAAAACAGGCTTAAAAACTTCTGATTGCATGTTCATTGGCAATGCAAATAATAGTGCTGCCTTTAGATTTCTTGTTCTTAAAAGTGATGTTTTTTATTGCAAAACTATTATTGAGACAAAGAATGCCTAATTCTTTGAACATATTTATCCACTTTCTGAGAAAGTTACTTATGCACCTATTATTGAGAATGATTGTGACAATTCACATGATGAATTGAGGAGTAAAAGACAAAGGAAAGACTTTACTTTTGGAATGATTTTTATACTTATTTAGTAAAAAATGAGCTGTCTTCTCACTCCGAAGCAATCTCTTCTTCTAATTCATCATTTCGGAAAAAAGCTATTAAAATTGAGCTTGATTCTATTTTGAAAAATCAAACTTGGGATTTGATTGATTTACCATAAGCAGCAAAACTAATTGGTTGCAAATGGATTTTTAAAAGAAAATTTTTGCCTAATGGCTCAATTGAAAAATATAAAGCTAGATTAGTAGCTAAAGGTTTTTCACAAAAACAAAATGTTGATTATTTTGATACTTTTGCTCCTGTGACAAGGATTTCTTCCATTCGTATTTTAATTACTTTAGCTTCCATTCATAAACTTTTTATTTATCAAATGGATGTTAAAACTGTGTTTTTAAATGGATATTTAGAAGAAGAGATATATTTATGGTGCAACATGAAGGATATGTCATACCAGGACAAGAAAATAAAGTCTGTAAATTGCGTAAGTCCTTGTATGGTTTAAAACAAGCACCTAAACAATGGCATAATAAATTTAATAATGTCTTAATGAGCAATGGATTTACATCTGTTGAAGTGGATAAATGTGTATATACAAAGTGTATTGGTAGCCAATGTGTAATCATTGCTTTATATGTGGATGACATGTTGATATTTGGCACTTGCCTTGATGTGGTACATAGTACCAAGAGATTTCTAGCTTCACAATTTGACATGAAAGATATGGGTGAAGCTAATGTTATTTTGGATATTAAAATCATAAGGATCGGTGATAGTATAATGCTATCACAAGAGCATTATATTGATAAACTTCTTACGAAATTTGGACATTTTGATGTCAAACCTGTGAGTACCCTTATGATGCTAACATTCAGTTAAAGAAAAATCGAGGTGATCCTGTGGCTCAATCTGAATATGCATAGATAATTGGGAGTTTGATGCATTTGATGAATTTTTTTAGACCTGACATAGCATATGATGTGTGTAGATTGAGCAGATATACTCATAGTCCCAATAATGATCACTAGAATGTATTAGTGAGACTAATGAAATATTTGAGAGGTACCATG
>CATIWJ010475822.1:0-11503 GCA_949640765.1 Croton laevigatus | reverse complement strand
AAAAAAAAGTAGGGAAAACCAAAAACAAAAAATAAATTGAACGCCAAAACTCAAATACCCATACTTCAAACAAATTAGATGAAAAGAGAAAATGATATAAACCAATTGGACATATTAACAATAATTTGAATTTACGAATGTATCATTATTATCCAGCACTTTGAATTCAAAAATAATTAGCAATATATATGTAAAATAAAGAAATTAAGACCTCATTATGTATAAATAACTAGTCTACAATTAATTGACAATTACAACAAATTACCAACTTTCTAGACCTAATACTTCTTGACTACTACTTGTTGTAAATTAAAAAGATGACTTACTTAATTTTTTTTTTTTTTAACATAGGTATTTTACACACGCACATTATTAACTCACGCATCCACAGTGAACAAGAGTTTTTGTTGCATAAAGTGAGACTTGAATTTGCCACTACTACATGATTAAATTCATCCATTCCACTACACCAATCCAGGCGCTGAAGAGAGTCAACAATCTGATGCTGTACAAAATCCTGCACTTTCCATATCAATTGCAACACCACCAACAGCTCCCTCACACCTTGCACTTTCTATAACAGCTCCCTCTATCAAAGCAACGGCTCCTTCCTTATATTCCTCTACAACAACTACTACCAAGAATAGCAAAATCATGAATAATATTATAGAAAATGATGTCATATCTTTGGGATGTAAAATAGGCTCCAGTTAAGCATTTCCCTTTTGAGTCTTTGCTTGTCTCTATTGTATAAATACAGCTGGTACCTCTTGTACACGGCAAGGAATAAGAATTATTTTTTTTGTTTCAACTTCTTTAGTAATTATTTTATTTTACACCAGTTCTTTAAAAGTTAATCCATTCTAATTGTTTTAGCAGTAAATGAATTTGTTTTAACTTTTTTGAACCAATGAATTTTTTAATCATTAAAATTGTTTTACTTTCCTTTAAATATTTACAATTATTTTAGCATAAAAATTATTTACGAATATGAAAAATACGTGGATGAAAATAATTTTTTTATTATCACTATTTTACTTTTTTTTTTTAAAGATACTAATACACTTATTTTATTTTAAAAACTATTTTTAGAAGTAGATTTTTTTTTTTAATACTCCTGCATAATTGTACTAATGTAAATGTAGATAATGTAATTTAACCTCTAATTAATATAGATTTTTAGTATGAAGAGAATCATTTAATATTTTATTTAAGAAAAAATATTACAATAATTAAGGGTGAGCATTCGGGTAGATCGGTTAATTTTTGACGGATCATTGCCCGAATTAGCTTATTAGGGATTTTTTTTCTTTACTCGTTTTACCTGAACTAGAATGTCTACCCGAATTAACTGTTTACTCAAATTATATATTAATATCCCGAATTAGCCGATTTGTATATATCTTAGCCGAATTAGAATACCCGATTTGGTTAAATTGCCAAAATTAAAAATTAACATTCTATTTTTTTTATCTCCAAGAAAAAATACAAATATAAATTTTCAATTATCAAGTACAATTTGACAGAAGATATTAGGGATTAGATTATGTGTCATGACTGAAATCCCGGGCTAGTAGGATTAACTGTGTAATTAACGAGACACGTGTCGGACAATTAATTGTATAAATTGTAAATTAATAAAAATATGTAAATTTAATTAAATTTAGGACCAAATTGAAGGAAAGAAAGATAAGGAAGGATCAAAAAGAAAAATGAAAGTGCAAACAGAAGTGAGGCAGAAGAAGGAAGGATCAAAATGTAATTTTCGAGGATGTGAACGAAATGGAACCGAAATCGCAGGGACCAAGATGTAGTTTACCACGGGGATAACCACAACTTCAAGAATCTGTCAGAAATTGGTCGAAATTTTGAATGAGTGTTGAAGGAAATTGAATGCTGAATGTTTTGGTACCGAAATCGTTAGAAACTGTTCGAAATAGACTGAGAAATAACTAAAAAACCGAACCTCAAAAACTTGGTGTGTGATCTTCCAAAATCGAGCGTAGAGCTTGAAATAAATTGCATAAATAGATTCCTAAGAGTGAGTAGAGTAATTTAGAGGTATCATTTGCTCCGACATGTTGCCGGAAGAGGGAGTTCCGGCGAAATAAACAGAAATCTTTCGAAGCATTTTCCGGGCGATCTACGCGGCGGTCGACGGAGTTAAAGGCATATTCGGAATGGCCGTGAAGAGAAGAAGAGTTTGGGTACCTGCTTGTCGCCGGATGACGCCGGAATCGCCAGCCGCCATTGGAGCTCGCGATTGCAAATCGAGCTTTGGGAGGAAGACGACGGTAAACTCCGAAATGACTCCTGTATTTTCGCTAAATTATGAAATTTCCCTAAAAACTTTTAGCCGCGCTTCAAAGAGGTCCCTGAAAATTATAAATTGACCCCTGAAGTGACTTTGGTTAAGCAATCAGGCCCAACAGATTATAAAATGACCCTTAGACTTAATTTTAATTAGATTTTAGCCCCAAAACTTATAATTAGACGCAATTAGACCCTCCGAAAATTACAAATTGGCCCCAGAACTTATAAAATAATTCAATTGAGCCCAACAGAAGGATAATTTGAATTAATTAGCTGGGTAAGAATATTTTAGGGTTTGAAATTAATTTATAGACTTACAAAAATATTTAATTATTATTTATAGGATCTGAAACTGACGAAGAGTGCGAAAATTGAGGGTTACGCATAGAATTCGAGGCGGACTGAATATCAGGTTTGGTACTATTTAGTACTTAAACTGAATTTCATTTTCCCTTATTATTTTTAAGTAATTATTATTTTATTTGCATTTGAGATTTTAAATTGCTGAGTACTCGAATATGCGTTCGAGTCGTAAATTGTTTGTAAATTATTTTGTTATACCGAAGCGGTAATTGCAGACGCAATGTACCAACGCGGTAAGCGAAATATGATAGAATTTCATGAAAAGAACTTATTGAGCATATTTGAATGGAATGACTGAATGTTATTAAATTTCTGAATTACAGCTATTGAAAATAAAAATGATATGCTATAAAAGAATGAGTAATTGTGTTTAACTCTACTTGGTAATTAGAGTCCTAGAGATAAGAACATGTCGACATGTGGGCAAATCCTATACAGGAGATTGCTGTGAATTATGCTATTGAACAAATTATATTGGCGTATTGTCTAGATGGCTTGCGCAATACTAAGAAAAGGACGTATTGGTGTATTGTCTAAATGGCTTGCGCAATACTGAACCAAAGTGGTATCGCTGTATAGTCTAAATGGCTATATGGATACAAATGGTAAAGCATTGGCGTTATAGTCTAGATGGCTATACGGAATGCAGCTCTTAGTCTTATTTTGGAATCCAGTATGACCAGTAGAGTAGAAATGAACTGTTTTGTCGAATATGCTCAATGTTATGAGATAAATAGAATTTTACTAAAGCATTGCTTTGTTAAATGTTTCTGCTTTTTATGATTATATATGATATAATTTCACGAAAGGAATTCGTCAACTGGTTTTAAGCATTAGTGTTTTATATATTATACCCACTGAGCATGGAGGTGCTTAGCGAGTTATTTCTGTAACTCGCAGGTCCACCTATAGATGACGAGCCTGAGGAATTGCCGATTCCTTGAGTGTTCCCGGAGGATATTTTGTTTGGAAGAAACTTCTGTCTTTTGTAATATGGCATGTAACTGAACTATATGTTAAGTAAAAACACTTGTTATATGTATATTGTAATCAGTAGCGCTATGAGCGGATTTCTGTGTAAATAAATAAGTTAGGTGCTGTAGTACTTGTAATATATCCGTATGTTACTCTATCGTTGTAAAATATAAAAAAAAAACTATATTATGTTGCCATATATGACGTCAGTAACAGTGTATGTGACATCACAACTTGTCTTATTCGTAAGGTGGGTTAGGGTGTTACAATTTTTGGTATCAAAGCAATAGGTTAGTTGTTTCAGGATAGTTATTAGGAAATATACGTGTTTAGCTTAGTGAATCGTTGTAATTACTGTTAAGATGTAGTTTATATACATAGAATGCGAATTATATTGCAACGAAATAACTTCGTTTATTTTATAATTTAGGACGGGATGGCTGATAAGGGGAAACAGGTAGTAAGGGCGTCATCAAAACGAGATTGGCCTTGGCCCAGACCCTCTAGAGACGAGGATATGGCTCAGAGCAGCAGGGCTCAGAACCAGGGGTTGCCGATTAAGAAAAGGGAAAGAAGTGAGGGGGACCCGGAGGAGGATCCCGAGGAAGATCCAGAGGAGGATTTTCCAGAGGAGGACCCGATAGCACAGTTGCAAGAGAAAGTTGATCAGATGGAGTATCATGTGCGTAGACTTAGACTTTTCAAGGATGTTATCAGTGATTATTATAAGGAGTTAGACTATCGGGTGACCTTGAGTGATAGGAAAGTGGAGAGACTTCAGGAGGAAGTGACGCGTTTGACAAGATAGTTGAATATTCAGGATTCTAATAATGTTATGGCTCCGGAAGGGGGAATCAGGAGCAGTTGCCGATGATGAGATGGGGGAGGAATCTGACTCGGATTCGTATCCCCCGAAATAGTTGCTTCAGCTCTAAGATAGTTTAGGATGTTATGTAAAATATTGTAAAAAGAATGTAAATATGTTGTCTATAGGTGTGAACTGAAACAGTAGGTGTAGTAACGCCCAATTTTGTTGTGTAACGGGCTTTGGTAGTTTGTAATGACATTTATATGAATAAATAAGACGACAATGTCTTGTATATAAGTATTTCTTGATGCGAATCATACAATATAAAGTGTTGTACATGCCATATTTACAATTTTGATCTGGGAACTGAACTATTCTTTTATTTAAATGCGTAGAGGAAATGAGTGACGATATTGGATCACGAGTGTCGGGGTTTGACGATTCTGGAGGAAGGTCAAGACCAGAAAGACAAGCCCCGCAAGTAGCAGCAGCAGAACAGCCGAATATACTGCAACAAATACTTGCAGCGTTGCAGTAAGTTCTAGGAGCTATGCTTGCAGTACCGACGCCACCGCCAGCACCAGTGCAACCAGCAAAGAAACTAGTACTAGAAAGGCTACAAAAGTACAGAGTTAAGGAGTTTCGAGCCAGCAAGGGCGATAACTCAGAGGAAGCAGAATATTGGCTGAATAGCACAAATAAAGTATTAGATCAGCTGAAGTGTACATCCGAGGAGAGGTTGGAATGTGCTACATCATTGTTGTTGGATGAAGCTTCAATTTGGTCGGAGACTGCTCAGGGGAGAGTGGAACCGGAGCAGAAAACTTGGGAATTCTTCGTTAAAGAATTCAAGAAGAAATACATTGCCAAAGCTTATCTCACCATGAAATGAAATGAGTTCGTACATCTGAGGCAAGGAAGAATGACAGTAGCTGAGTATGAAAATGAGTTTACTCGCCTCAGCACGTACAGGAAAAAGCTGGTGGAGACAGAGGAAGAGAGATGTGAATTGTTTGTGGAAGGTCTGAATGATGACATTAAAGAACAGATTGTGGCGCTGGGATACATGGATTTCTCTTTGATCATGAACCGAGCCATAGACGTGGAGAGAGTTCAGACTGATAAAAGGAACCTTCGCCAGAGAAATCAGCAGAAACAGGACTATTCCCAAGGTTCCAGTGAAGGACAAGGTGCCAGAAAGAGATATCGAGAAGGTAATTATGGTTAGTCCAGAGGAAGAAGAGCAAATACACAATCAACCCCTGCCAGCAATACAAGTTATGGTAGAGGAAGGGGTGGAGGAACTGGTCGAGGTCGTGGACGATATAACCCAGATTATAGAAGAGATAATGGAGCAGCAAGTGGATATGCTGGTTCTGAAGGCTTACCAGCATGACAATGTGAGCATTGTGTTAGGACACACAGTGGGGATTGTTGGTGATGCGAATCAAGGAGCAGATAAGGATCCTTTAGTGTTTCCTCAAGGTCCATTAACACGAAGCAAAACTAAGAAGTTTCAAGCAAGCTTAGGAATGTATGTGCAAGAGCAAATAAGCAAGGAATTGACTGAAAATGCATTTGAGAAGGTTAAAATGGAGCTGAAACTTCAACCAAGGGTTATCATGATGCTGATTACAAGTTTAGAAGATTAAAACACCATTTTACAAGGCTGACGTGATTGGGTTGTTTGGGTGTGTATTTGTTTGGGTTTATCTTGGTGTTTCTCTCCATAATTAGTTAGTTAAAAGGCCATGGATTTGTAAATTTGTTATTTTCATTTTTTTTATTATTATTATCAGAATAGTATTAGGTTAAGACTTTCCTCTATAAAAGGGCCTTCATATGTATTCTGTGGAGACATCAATTAACCTAGCCATTTTTCTAAGAGAGCATTCTTCTCCAGAATATCTCAACTGTTATTCATAGATTTAGGGTGGATTCTCTAACTCTTGGATTGCATCACGAATTCAGATCTACTTATCAACTTCGTTGTGGCGTTCTTCTGTCTTTGTTCCTTCAAAATCCTTCGATTATTAACGTTCTTGCTTCTGTAAGCATCGGGTGTTAAAGGGGGTGGTTTTCCTTCATTGTTGGAATTCAAGATCGTATGTTGGGGTTTGAGACTCAATGTCATAAGGTTCCGCATCAGTTGGTATGCACCAACTGTTTGTTGGGAATGTGGAGAGCCAGGACATATTCGGTAAGACTGTCCGAAACTGCAGGAGGGCAGTATAGCATCAGCTGCACCAGCTGGTAGAAACCAGTCAACATCAGGCAGAGGCCGCGGACGTGGTCGTGGTGGAAATCAGAATACCCAGAGCAGACAGATGGAGTCAGTGAACAGACCTAGTCCTAGTGCACCCGCAAGAGTCTATGCGATGAGGGCCCGAGAAAAGGAGGAAGAAGCACCAAATGTCATTACAGGTACGCTGTATTTATTTGATGTGCCAATATATACACTGATTGACCCTGGGTCCGGGTCCACACACTCCTACATAAGCATGTCACATGAAAAGTTGAAAGAATTACCCGTAGAGATAGAGGAACACGGAATTTTAGTCACCAACCCTATAGGAAGAGGGGTAGTGGCCAATAGGGTCATCAATGAATGTCCGATCAAGGTTTATGGAGAAGAGTTCCTAGAAAACTTGATAAAATTACCGTTCGGGGAGTTTGATGTAATCCTAGGAATGGATTGGCTAGAGAAGCATAAAGCCATAGTGGATTGTGAGAAAAAGAGAGTGGCGTTGAGAACCTTGAGTAATGCGGAAGTGGTCTTTGTAGGAAAATGAGCCGATTATTTGAGAAACGTTATTTTGGCGCTGAAAGCGAAGAAGCTAATACAAAAGGGATGTGAAGCGTATCTTATAAGTGCACTGGAAGCTAGTAAAGATGAAGTGAAGACTCAGAATGTACCTGTAGCATGTGAATTTTCAGACGTATTTCCAGATGATCTACCGGGATTGCCACCACAAAGAGAAGCAGAGTTTATAATTGATACCTACCCTGGAGCAGCACCAGTATCAATTGCACCGCCGTATAGAATTGTGCCAGCGGAGTTGAAAGAACTAAAAGTGCAGCTACAGGAGTTATTAGACAAATGGTTTATACAGCTAAGTGTATCACCGTGGGGAGCTCCAGTGTTGTTCGTAAAGAAGAAAGATGGCACATTGAGAATGTGTGTCGATTATCATCAAATCAACAAATTGACGATAAAGAACAAGTACCCTTTGCCCCGTATTGATGACCTGTTTGATCAATTAAAGGGAGCTGCGGTGTTTTCAAAAATTGATTTGAGATCAGGCTATCATCAGCTGGGGATTAGGAAGGAGGATGTAGAGAAGACTGCATTTAGAACGCGCTATGGTCATTATGAATTCTTGGTGATGCCGTTTGGACTCACAAATGCACCAGCAGTTTTCATGGATTTGATGAATCGAGTATTTCATCCGTATCTGGATCAGTTTGTAGTGGTATTTATTGATGATATCTTGGTTTATTCGAAGATTCATAAGGAACATGAGAAGCATCTTCGAATTGTGCTGCAGATATTAAGGGAAAAGCAGCTGTATGCGAAACTCAGCAAATGTGATTTTTGGCTGAGCGAAGTGATTTTTCTCGGACATGTAGTATCCACTAAAGGGATACAAGTGGATCCCAAGAAGATTGAAGCTGTGGTGAATTGGAGGCCACCTAGAACCGTGACGAAAGTGAGAAGTTTTCTCGGATTAGCCAGATACTACAGGCGATTCGTGAAAGGTTTTTCGATCATTGCATCACCAATGACAAAGCTCCTACGGAAGGATGTGAAGTTTCAATGGACGGAAAGTTGTCAGAAAAGCTTTGAAATATTGAAGGAGAAGCTAACAAATGCACCAGTATTCACTCAACTGGTATCTGGAAAAGACTTTGTAATTTATAGCGATACGTCGTATAATGGATTAGGATGTGTGCTAATACAAGAGGGAAATGTAGTAGCATATGTCTCACGACAATTAAAGCCACACGAGAAGAATTATCCGACGCATGATCTGGAGTTGGCATCGATCATCTTGGCGTTTAAGGTATGGAGACATTACCTGTATGGTGAAAGATGCTATCTATACACAGATCACAAAAGTTTGAAGTATTTGACAACTAAGAAGGATCTCAACATGAGACAGAGGAGATGGATACAGATCCTAGAGAACTATGATTATGAGATTCTTTATCATCCGAAAAAAGCGAATGTTGTTGCAGATGCACTCAGCAGAAAGATGGTACAAGCGTTACGAGCTATGCAGATTACAGTGAGACCAGTAAGTAATGGAGTATTGCTAGCAGAGATGAGACTACAGCCAGTAATACTGCAGGAGATTAAAGATTTGCAAAAGAGTGACCCTCAACCTGTGAAATGGAAGCAAGAAATACAAGCAGGAAGAAATAAAAAGTTTCGTGTTGCAAATTATGGGAGCTTGTATTTCGGTCAAAGAATAATTGTTCCAAAGACGGGGAAAGTGATTGAGAAGATTCTCCAGGAGGGACATTCAAGTTCATTTACCATGCATCCAGGCAGTACTAAGATATACTCGGACTTAAAGAAGTATTATTGGTGGCCAGCAATGAAGAAAGAGATTGCAGTTTATGTGGCTAAATGTTTGACGTGTCAACGGGTAAAAGCTGAACATCAGTTGCCAGCAGGATTGTTACAACCAATCAGTGTACCGACCTGGAAATGGGAGCGAGTAACTATGGATTTCGTGATGGGATTGCCAATGACTCGAGAAAAACATGATGCAGTATGGGTGATCGTAGATAAACTGACCAAGTCAACGCATTTCCTACCTGTACGTAAAGATTACTCGCTAGATAAATTAGCTGCATTATATATAAAAGAGATAGTTAGATTACACGGAGTGCCGATGTCAATTATATCAGATCATGACCCCAGATTTACATCATATTTCTAGAAAAGTCTGCAAGAAGCATTAGGTACAAAACTTCATTTTAGTACGGCGTTTCATCCTTAGACAGACGGACAATCAGAGCGTGTGATACAAATACTGGAAGACATGTTACGAGCGTGTGCTCTCGAATTTGGTGGTAGCTGGGACAAGTATATTCCTTTAATGGAATTTGCGTACAACAACAGCTATCAAAGTAGTATAAAGATGGCCCCGTATGAAGTTTTGTATGGGAGAAAATGTCGCACACCAGTGCATTGGATGGAATTGGATGAGTATCAGTTGATTGGGACAGACATAGTTCGAGAGACCGTAAATCAAGTGGAAATAATTAAGGGCAGACTCAAAGAAGTCGTGGATCGATAGAAGTCGTACGCGGATTTGAAAAAAAGAGAAATTGAGTATGCCATTGGAGAACGTGTATTCCTGAAAGTGTCACCATGGAAGGGACAACTGCGGTTTCAAAATAAGGGTAAGCTGAGTCCAAGGTATATTGGACCATATGAAATAATTGAACGCATTGGTCCAGTAACCTATCGATTGAAGCTACCAGTGGAATTGGATCGAATACACAATGTTTTCCACGTGTCAATATTGAGACGATATCGTTTCGATCTGTCTCATATTCTTCCAGTTGCAGACATAGAAGTTGAACCGAATTTGGGCTACGAGGAGGAGCCGGTGCAGATCTTAGCTCACAAAGTTCGAAAGTTGCGGAACAAGGAAATTCCCTTAGTCAAAGTGTTATCGAGGAATCATAAAGTAGAGGAGGCTACATGGGAAACCGAAGAAAATATGCGTCGATTATATCCGCATTTGTTCTGAACTTAGTCAACTTCGAGGACGAAGTTTGTAAAAAAGATAGGGAGAATTGTCACGACCGAAATCCTGGGCTAGTAGGATTAACTGTGTAATTAACGGGACACGTGTCGGACAATTAATTGTATAAATTGTAAATTAATAAAAATATATAAATTTAATTAAATTTAGGATCAAATTGAAGGAAAGAAAGGTAAGGAAGGATCAAAAAGAAAAATGAAGGAGCAAACAGAAGTGAGGCAGAAGAAGGAATGATCAAAATGTAATTTTTGAGGATATGAACGAAATGGGACTGAAATCGCAGGGACCAAGATGTAGTTTACCACGGGGATAACCACAACTTCAAGAATCTGTCAGAAATTGGTCGAAATTTCGAATGAGTGTTGAAGAAAATTGAATGCTGAATGTTTTGGTACCGAAATTGTTAGAAACCATTCGAAATAGACTGAGAAATAACTAAAAAACCGAACCTCAAAAACTTGGTGTGTGATCTTCCAAAATCGAGCGTAGAGCTTGAAATAAATTGCATAAATAGATTCCTGAGAGTGAGTAGAGTAATAGAGAGGTATCATTTGCTCCGACACGTTGCCGGAGGAGGGAGTTCCGGCGAAAATAAACAAAAATCTTTCGAAGCATTTTCCGGGCGATCTATGCTACGGTCGACGGAGTTAAGGCCATATTCAGAACGGCCGTGAAGAGAGGAAGAGTTTGGGTACCTGCTTGTCGCCGAAGGACGCTGGAATCGCCAGCCGCCATTAGAGCTTGCGGCTGCAAATCGAGCTTCAGGAGGAAGACGACGATAAACTCCGAGACGACCCCTGTATTTTCGCTAAATTATGAAATTTCTCTAAAACTTTTAGCTGCATTTCAAAGAGGTCCCTGAAAATTATAAATTGACCCCTGAAGTGACTTTGGTTAAGCAATCATGCCCAACAGATTATAAAACGACCCTTAGACTTAATTTTAATTAGATTTTAGCCCCAAAACTTATAATTAGACGCAATTAGACCCTCCTAAAATTACAAATTGGCCCCAGAACTTATAAAATAGTTCAATTGAGCCCAACAGAAGGATAATTTGAATTAATTAGCTGAGTAAGAATATTTTAGGGTTTGAAATTAATTTATAGACTTACAAAAATATTTAATTATTATTTATAGGATCCGAAACTGACGGAGAGCGCAGAAATTGAGGGTTGCGCATAGAATTCGAGGCGGACTGAATATCAGGTTTGGTACTATTTAGTACTTAAACTGAATTTCATTTTCCCTTATTATTTTTA
>CATIWJ010475630.1:0-21504 GCA_949640765.1 Croton laevigatus | reverse complement strand
TTTAAGTTACATTTAAATCCATAAATTATAATTAGTCTCTAGCAAGAAGTTATAATTATCCAAATTGAAATTGAGTGTCAAACAGTCGAATTGACAAAGCCTATAACAAATTTATACAACCCTTTGCCAATAGATATCATTAATTAGCATAAGACATGTCCTCGGTTATCCTTATTATTGCTAATTCATTTTATCGATTCTCCAGTTATCCAGATTAATTAGATAGATGCATAACATTTATCATCATATCTGGGTTTGCGCAAACACTACTCCGTTTCACTAATCAAATGGCCGGTGACATCTTCTCTCTCATAGAGAGAGTGACAATCCCTTCACTTTACTAATGTTTCTTAGCGTAGTTCCTGGCACACCTGAACGTACCCATATTTGCAACCCTTTTACAGGCACGTTAGGCAATACGTCAAAGTATACGAGAAATTACCTAAAAACCCATAGTAATTTCAGGTCTAGGGATTCTAGTATAAGCATTGTTTGAGAAATACTTATGACCTCATTCACATGTAGTATTCTCATAAAGTGGATCGATCCAGTACACTGTTTGCTAACATGTACTATGTATCTCTAATCGATATCTCATATCCTATGATCTATAAAACAATATCATCTCATAGAGTACATACTAGTCTTAGTTTATTATCATTCCCATAATAATAATTGACTATGGATATTTAGAATAGTATTCTTATATTGCTTTAGGTTTTACAATCCAGATGACATATCCGATAACTAAAACAGAACTACTATTTAAGGAAATTCATCAAATTAAATTGCACAGATAATATAAAATTAATGAATTATTCTCATAAATAAATTATAATCCAATTACAAAGAGTTGGGGCTAGAGCTTACACTAATAATTTTTGGGTAGGTGATGTTGAGCTTTTGAATTCTTTTCTTCGCATTCTATTGCTATATTCTGTCAAATGATGAACTAATTTTCTGAGATTAAAGTATCTGTGCTGTGTTGGTAATACAATCTCCAATCTGCTATTTAATATCTAAAGTGAAAATTCAGTTTTTGGCCGAACCAAACCAAATTTTTCGGTTCGGTTGCTATTCGATTCTGAGGCCATCAGTTGCGCTTTCAGTTTCCCACTCTTTGGTTTGGTTTTTCCTTCCCACCCCTAGATTAGACATTAGTTAGCTCGAGAGAGTGATTAATGTAATTTAAGAGTTTCTACGATCCAAAGATGATAATAATTAATCAATTAAATGTGTCAAGTTTAGAAAAGGTCTTAGGAGATTTGAAACCCAGATACTGCTTTCATCTCTGTTTATAAATAACTATTCTTTTGATTTTCTAAAGTGAATTAATACCGTTTGATCTCGTTTAAATTTAAATTATTTAATTCATTCACTTGATTTGCCGATTAGATAATAAGACGAGAGTTACTACTAGTACTCATTAGTCCATGTGGGATACAACATTCGGTACTTTGGTAGCTATACTACGGAATGATATGTGTACATGCCTAACGGTCTATAGAGTAGACGCTCAAACACATAAGGCTTTGGCGCTATTGCCAGAGACTAAGATATTAAGAATGCTTAATTTTTTTTTATTAATGTAGCCATTTTATTCATGAGTTTTTTGTGGCTTCATCGAAGAATTCTTGACGATTTTTGTCAAAATCATAATAAGCCTTTTTATGCTATTTAGGATAGATTTAATCGACTTGTGAGAAAGTTTCCTTGTCATAGTTATTCAAATACGATAATAATCTTTCGTTTTATTAGGGGATTAGATGAACTAATAATAGATTGGGTGTCTAATGGAATTATTTTCAATAGTAGTGTATTATTGTATAAAAGCCATAAGGAGATAATGCATTTATTTAATGACATAGCTAATTTCGATTATAATACATGTATGAGTAGTCATCACATCCCTTCACAAGTCTCTCTTGAGTTTGGAAGAGAGATAGGAATAATAAAAAAAAGTGAAGTGCAATCTGAATGTGAAGTAGAAGTTAACAAGGAAGGAAGTGAAGTTGAAAAAGATGTAGATGAATTTGAAGTAGAGGTGTAGAGGTGCCGATTGAAGAACCAATTCATTAAGAAGAATGTGAAGCATTTGTGAGATAAAAGATTAATGAACTTATAATTTTAAATTCAACATATGTGGGTCCATTTTTGCGATCGATAGGACACTCCTCATATCGTCTTCTCAAAGAGCTAAATTTAAATTTTTCCCAAACTAATTATTTTGGATTTAATGTTGTTGATTTTATGTGCAAGAGACTTCTAGATCTAGCCAAGCTTGAGAGCATTGTTAATCAAGATCTCGTAGTCGTATCTTATGATACGCTCTACATGAGGATTATGACATCTCGTTTTTTATTTTAGCTAGCAATTTATGAGTTTGCTTGTGCTAATGGAAGTCTTGCCGGGAGCTTCGGGTTTCGAGGCGTGGGAGCATTAGAGTTGACCTCAAAATTTGTGCTAGCATCGAGAGGTGATAAGGTATAATTTAAAATTTATGTTGAGTTTTATCGGGCCATAAAATAGTAATGGGCCTTGAGTTAAGATAGGAATGAGTGAAGATTTAGTGTTGGGCCTTAGGAAAAATTGAAATTTAGGAAAGGAAGCAAAATGGATGTGCATTGGGCTAAGATTCAATATAACATAAATATCTTCTTCCATTTAAAAGAAACTAGAACTTTCTCAATTTCTCCACCATCCATCCGCCACCTTCCTCTCATTCTCTCTTTTTTCATTTTTCTTCCACTAACTCTCATCTTCCCCATCATCGTCCACCATTTCTTTATCCTCTACATCAAAGGCTAGCCCACTCTTCAAGCTAAGGGGAGACTCTTCAAGCTTATTCATCTAGGAGACTCGAGGAAGGAAGGTAAGGGGATGAATATCTTGTTATGGTTTTCCTTCTATAGTTGAGTACGATAAGATATAATAAAACTAAGTTTAGATAGGTGTAAGATCAAATAAGATCTCCTAGAGATAGACTAAAGTTAACTAAAAAAAATTAGGGTTTGTCTAAATCTTGGAAACCCTAAGAAAAAGAGTTAAAGTTTGAGTTCACTTTCAAATATAAGCTAAATATATGTGTTTTTATAGGAGTCCAAGAAGACAAAAGTGTGGATAAAGGCAAAGGAATTGCCTAGCTAGTGAAAGAGCTCCACATTTAGGTTTGGTAATTTAACCTCTTTTATTTTAAATTTGTTTACAAGTTTTCTCAATGATTTGTTGAATTTATGTGTTATTCTTGATGATTTGTTGAAAAGATGGTTAAATTGATGGTTTAGTTTTTAAAGAAAAGTACGACCCTCAATTTCCATGTGATTTTTCTTTATGGAAATGCCATGTTTTGGTAATGAATTCTAAAGCAATCTTGTAGCCTTAAATGTCATGCTTAAAATGCTTTCTGAATGACTTGAATTAGAAGTATGAATAAAAAGTTATACTTATTTAAAAAGGGAACGTATAGTCTAAGTTAACGAGCGTCATGCTCACGATGTTAATGTCTCACGCGCAACTATTTCACTAAATCAGATGAAAGTTCCAAGCAACCTTGTCGCACCCATGGCCAATTAGTCATATTCGCGACGTCAACAATGTTGTTTTCATCTCGCTGGTAACCCTTTGGTCATCTCGATGTCAACAATGAAAGTTTCATGAGGGTTAGTCGTGTCCGCGATAGTCTTGCCTCACTCACGACGCCTTTGCTAAAACCTATCTCGCTCACGACCAAAAGGTCTCGCGCACGACGACAACTCTAGTTTTTTGCTATAAATAAATTTCAACTTAAATGACTTCATCGATGTATCAATAACGTGCTACTTCAGAAAAAGACATGTGTTGATATAGGTAATGAACATATGTTATGGTAATGATTACAATATGAAGAATGTGTACATGAAATGCAAATGTAATGATAATGCTTATAGTGGCTAGGATTGGAACTATAGAGATAAGGATATGATGCATCGTAGGATTAAAACCGTGGTAGTCAAGATTATAAGTATAATAGCACTCAGTTGTAATCTGAGCATAACAGTGCTTCAGTGAAAGAAATTACGAGTATAACGGTACTCGCTCACTACATGAGTATACACAGTACTAAAAAAAAAATATAAGGGTGTAACGGTACCCAAGTGAAACATGTGAATCCATAGTCTTATCCTTTAGTTCCTTCAATGCCACTAAGAAAAAGATGTTGTTGGGTTGCATTATTAATTGATGCATTTCTTATGTTTATTTATTGCATTTTCATTTTTACCATGCTCATGATTTAAATGTTTTAAATTGATTTATTATTCCGAACTTCAGTTAAAGTACCTACTAAGCAAAGTTTGCTCAACGAGTTTACTTATTTAAACTCATAGGTTGAGGAGAAGTAGAGCAGAAGTTCTTTTGCAGCCATTCGCCTCAGCACCTTCACGACACAAGCACAAGTTATATTTTGTATTTTGTCTAAAGTATGGCATGTATATATATTTTGTTAGGATATGTAACTGTTATTGTATTTAATATGTAAGGACCTTAGAAGTAGCTTCTATTTGTATATTATGTAATTATTATATTCTTAGTTATAAAAAATGTGATGATATAGAAGTGCATGTCTTATTGAGGATGAGGATATAAGGGGAAGATTTTAGAAGTGTTTATAAGTTAAATGTTATGTATATTAATCTATACATGTTATTAAAAAAAAACTAGGCAAAGGATGTAGGATAACCAACTATTGACTGTAATATAAAGTTAGTTCTAAAATCATTCATGGGCTTAGAAGGGGTGTTACATGGATGCCTTTTTTTGACGGAGCTTTGCAACATCCAATCTAAATATGTTAAACAAGTACTTTTTGAGAGGCAACCCAAGTTTATTTGTACTTTTTTATTTTAATTTTTATTACTTATTAATTTGTTTTCTGTTTGTAGTTTTTCTTCATCACCATGTAGCAGTTGCTCACCATCGATCATTACCACCATCTTCTTTCTTCCATTCTACTAGATATAGGCAATTGATGTTTGGATTTTCATTATTTTTAGGGCAGTTTTTTTACTACTCTCACTTTTTGATTTTTCATGCTTCTAGTCCTCCCTCCTTCCCTCCCTCTATGTTTGTTTATGATTTATATCACATTGAGGACAATATGCAATTTAACTGTGAGAAAGAGTTTATTTTTGGGAATGTTTTGCTGAAATTCTAAACTGTAGTTTATTTAAAGCTGCTGCTTCTTTTGAGATGTTATCTTGCTTTGTTCCTTTTTAGATTAACTTTTATTTCTGTTATTATGACTATCTGCTGTAACACTTAAGTGTGGGAAGGGATACAATTTTTTATATTTTAAATTGGTACCGTCAATAATATGTGTCCCATATTTTGCCTAGGAGTAGCAATCTTTGGCTTATGATGGTATTATATAGTTGACTTTATGCTTGTGATGACGATTAATATGCTTTGTTTTAAACTAAGATTTTTCTTGGCATGATTGTGAATTGAGCTTGAGACCTTTTGATCACTTATTAGTGTGTTTTGATAAAATTATGAATGTAAACTGCTGTTTCTTCCTGATTTGTATAGTGAGTCTAGAACTGTAGGTGTAGAGTCGTTTTATTTAATTAAATTTGTTTTTAATTGCATAAATTTTATTTAGTTATTAAATAGTGTTTCTTGTTTGATTGAATCTAAACTTGGTAACTTGAATTAGGATCCTTTGTTTCTACTCCTATGTCTTATTTAAAGATATAAGTATGCAAAGCACTATTTGACAAGTATCCTAGTAAGAGGATTCACCCAGAGGGTGGAAGCCAATAAGTGCAAATGCACAATAGGACTTGTTAAGCCAGTTTGTAGCAATTAAATGAGTGAAAAATTGAGATAGCATAAAACGCACTTGATAGCACTAATAAAAAAATTAGGATGGAGTATAAAACGCACCCAATGGCACTAAAAAACATTCTTGCATGTTTAAAACATAATTGCTTTGTGTTGCGGTTTTGGATTGGTGTTTGGGTTAGTGAAATGATGTAGTTGATTTCATTCTTTATTTCATTACTTATTGATGTATGCACATATGGTCTCGATTTGGTTTGTGATCATGTCTAATAATTTTTGAATGACTTGTGAAAGTGAGCGCATATTTAATTGTTAGTATGTAACGCTCGTAAACCCTGATTAGTGGTATCGTGAGGTTAGTTGTAATTTTATTTATAGTAATAATAATAATGATTATAAAATATAATATATAAATATAAATAATATAATAATTAAATAAAATTAAAAATTAATTAAAAAATTAATTAAGTAAGATAATGAGGAATTAAATAGCAGTAAAAAGTTGGTGAAGGAAATAAAACAAAACGGAAGAAAGAAAGAAAAGAAAAGAAAGGGAAAGAAGGAAAGAAAAAAAAAGAAAAAAAAAACGAAAACAGATAATGAAATTTGAATTTGGGGATTCAAATTCTTGCATCAAATCAAAAAACTAAGATTGTAGAGTTGTAGTTCATGTTGAGAGGATCAAGTTTCACGTAAGAAACTCCCCGACCTGACGCCGGTGGCCGTCGAACGAACCTGTCAAAGCTCGAAGTTGAAAATGGTCAACGGAACTTCCAGCCGCCATAATTCCACCTACGGTTGCTCACTGTCCAAGATAAGGCCACCACTAAGTTGCCGCCGTCGAGAGGAATCCAACGGTACCAACCTTGCAGCCATACACCGTCGGGATTGCAAACGGGCCTTGATGGGCCGTGGTTTGCGACGGGAAAAGAAACGCAGAACAGAGGAAGAAGAAGGTTGAAAAGCTGAACAAGGGCGCATTTTGGCAAAGTTCGAACAGGTCCTTCCGGTTCTCTTCCGTGTGCAAGTAAGCCTGCTAATTTACAATCGGGTCTTTAAGCTTTCCAGCCGTGTGCATTTGGGTCCAGTGTTGCATTTTAGTCCGGAAACTTCGGTAATTCACCATATAGTCCCTCCGTGTTTTCTGTTTAGGTCCCAAAACTTGCTTTGGATTTTCAAATGGATCCAAAAATAATAAAACAGCCCCTAAACTTAATTATTTAGTGCAATTTCGTTCAACAGAATAATAAATAAATTATTTAGTGAATTTTAAATATTTAGAGATCCAAAATAAATTATAAAAATTATTAAAAACACATAAATAATATTATTAAGACCCAAAGGTTTAATTATTGGATTTATTAAATATTCGAATATTATTTTTAGGATCCAAAAACACCGAGGCACTTGGGAATTGAAAAGATATGCGCGTAGGAATATTTCTGCAGACAACCTATCAGGTTTGGTACTATATTAAAGTATTCGTTCGGTACTATTTAGTATTTGAACTGAACTTATTTTCTTTTAAGTATTTATTTAAATTGATTTAATATTTTACTATGTTTACATAAATATTTACTGGGTACTCGAACGTGTGTTTGAGTTGTTTGATATTCCAACGCGGTAGACGCAACATCGCGGTAAATGAAAAAGTGTTACACTGATAATATATGAAATTTCTGAAAATACGTTTGAGATGAACATGACCAAATAAATAGATTTAATACTCTACTTGGCTATGGAGCTAGCGATAAGTATATGTCGACATATAGGCAAAATTCCTGTATAGGTGATGAAATGAAATGTGACAATGAAATGAATGAGATATCGGCATGCCAAAGGAGTACGGTCGAAAGGGCGTGCCAAAGGAGTACGGCCTTAATGATTGAATAATCGGCGTGCCAAAGGAGTACGGCCGACAGCCCTTAGTCTTATCCTTGAAAATCCAATAAACCAGTAGAGTAAATGTATCATTTAATGGAATTAAATTGGGAATTGATTTACGAAAGATATTTTATTAAATTGTTTGAATTGAATTGAAACTTGATTTGTGAACTGTATTTTGATAATTGACTCGTGTTTAATAAGTTTATTATTGAAATGATTTCTTGAAATGAATTTGTTAATTAGTTTTGAAAAATATACTGTATTATATATTGTACCCACTGAGCATGGAGTTGCTCAGCGAGTTATTTTTGTAACTCGCAGGTCCGCTATTAGAAGATTCGGTGGAAACAGCAGTGGCTCGGAGAGTTCCCAGGGGATACACTGTTTGGTAATGACTTTTGTTTAATGTATTAGCATGTATACGAATGTGATTAAGTTTAAGCTTAGCATTATAAATTTATTTAAGAAAAATTTTGGTAGGCAAACGGCGCTGTGACACTTAAGTTTGTCTTATACGTAAGGCGGATTTGGGTGTTACATATTATGTACATGACTATTTGCTATTCTTGAGGCCAATTTTTCATTTATTATGAGTTTAGGTAGAATAGGTACACTTTCATTAAGTCGTTATTTATTTCCTCTGATTATTTACTTAACGACAACCAAACACTTAAGTGTAGGGATATTTGATATGTGTTAAAGATATATGTATTTTTACAGTGAAATACTACTTAATTTTGTCTATAATTAATTATTAATTTATCTTTGTAGCACTTATTTTGTTAGAAAGGAATGAAAATAGGGCAGGAATGGCATAAAGAGGAAGATTTTGTAAGAAATGAGAAGTTTAAGGGGTTTTCAAGCATAAATTGCAAATTTTTGGACTTGAAATGTAATTTTGTCAAACTCGAAATCAAAACACATGTAAAACACAAGGCTGTTTGCTTTTTGGAAAGGAAGCGTTGCGTTTTGCTTGAGAAAGACTTACCAAAACACAGGAGGGAGCACCATTTTGATTAATTGAGGCTAAGTCCAAAATGCAATCAAAACTTGCATTTTGATTAAAAGGCTTTAAGTTGTTGCACTGTGCCTTTTGGATCGAGGGTTTTGAAAAAGGAGCCGAGTGATTCTGAGCTTCCATGATTCTTATTCTGTCAAAGATTTTAAGGATTATGGTTATCGAATTTAAGAAGGATTCAGGGGAGATTTGAAGGATTCGTATCAGATTTCTTTGGGTGGATTTTTGAAAATGATTAGGGATTTTGGATTTTGAAATTTGAAAAAGAAGGAGGCAGTCTGGATCGAGGTAGGGGATTAAATAGCTAGGCTGATGAAAAAGAAATGAAGAATAGAGGTTACAAGGGAGAATAAAGATGAAGAAAGAGATAGGAGCTAAACCGAGAACCCACAAACAAAATAGAGAGATTGAAAGGGAGGGTTCCATTGTTCAGCTTTGAAAAGGAACACTCTGTAACACCCCTTAACCCGACTAGTTACTAGCCAAGCTAAGAGTGTCACAACTGATGTTTACTGGTATGCAGAACATTACCTGAGAATTTTTTTCTTCTTTATGCTGTTGTCTGTTCTGACTTTCGACTTTTATTGCACAGCATATGCCATACTAGGTGAAGAGATGTCTCTGGTGAGCCTGACATCGTTCGGCTATTCTAGTTGTCCTTACGTCTTTCCGTGATTCTACAAGTTTAGCAGACACTAAACTTGTTAAGCGCTATGCTTAGTGGGTACTTTACTTTTACTCAGTTCAATTTAACATATTAATTATTTACATATAGCACGTATATCAAATAGTAGCACAGCATTGCAAACAAGACATCACATGTTCACATCATTGCATATATACATAAGAATGTAGTAAATAAAAGCAAAGTACCAAACCTGATTCGATGTCGATTTATTCGTCAGTTGTTTTCCGTGCCCTTTGTCCGATTACACTATCTCCTCGCAATCTAGCTTAACAAATATAATCACAATTTAATTAATTTCTCGTTTACTGTGTATTTCTTCTAATATCAGTAGTTTTGAATTCCTCTTATGTGTTACTTTAATTTCATTTATTACTATATGTAGCTCGTACCTCGTAACTTAACTTATTCCGGTCTTTTATTCGTTGTGTATATAATAATACATACCTACGTGTTCAATAAATGCTTATGTTTCTTTTCTTACTTTTACTTACTACTTTTAATACTACCGGGTTATTCTTATATGTTTATGTTTTACATATATTCATTCTCAAAAATTTACCAAATGAATAGTATTTTGCCAATTTGCGTTTACGTGTCTATTTTGTAAGATTACGTGTAATCTATTTTCTGTAAGTTAGTTTGGCATGTTAGGTTATAATTATGGTACCTATGGGATTCGAGATACTGGAGTTACATCTTATAGACTTCGTCTAATAGTTAGGTTCGTATGTCACCAAATACACTTCAATTTTACTTAGCCAAATTCTGGATCCATTTCTACGGAAATTTTGCCAGAGTTCCAGCTACGTATGGACAATCCGTGAATAGTAACAACGACTAAATGAATAGTCCCTACGATTATACACTGGGATCCTGCATAAAATTTCCCAAACACTTTGGCAATCTGTCCTTATACCCTCACTCCTCATATAAACCGAAAATAAACACTTCTATAATCAACACACTATATCTCAAATGTTCATTCATTTTTCCTTGCCAATTATTTATTTACATGTGCGTACAACTTAGTAATTTAATCATAACTTCTTCATTTAATGTTTAAATCAAGTGGTTCTTAATTCTTTAGTTAGCTAACATGTTTAGGTATAATATTTCCTTCTATTGTAATATCTAATTATGTCCATTACATATCCATATTATGTGCTAAAGTCACAGATCCGGTTCTGCCCTGGTTCAAGATTCCAGCCTGTGTGCGTATTACTATTTCAATTGTATCTTCTTTATTAATTACCCAATTAGGTTGATTCTAGTCTCTAAAGTTTCTTAACAAATAGAGGAACATCTTTTCTTTTTATCTCTACCTCAAATTATGTTGTTAATTTAGTCAAATTACTAGCCAAAGTTCATACTTCAGTTCTGCCTACTCCTGATTTCAGACTTGCACCATCTTTGGTTTTTCAAGTATATCTTTTTATGTATTTAATTTCTGCCCAAAATTTTTTACAGACATAAACTACACATATAAATGTACAACTTTTATGTTTTGAACTTCCTTAAATTATATTTCTATCATCGTCAAATAATTTGTTGAAATCCGGCCTGTTCTGTTAGCCTATCTGATTCCGACAGTCTGACCGCCGGCCATTATTCCGGCCATAACTTCCGTTTTACACGTCGAAATAAGGCAAATTCGGTCTCTATTTTTAGCTAAGACATAGACCTACAACTTTCTATTTTATGAGGTTCCCAAATTCCGACCATATCATGTTCGAAACTGACTTGAATCCACCCCTAGAAATCTGCTAGATTATGATTTCAGCTTTTCTTCATCTTATTCATCAACATACAAGCCTTGTTTAATCATCTAATCATCTTATGAATATTATCCCCAATTTAGTCACATGAACCCTAGAATTTCAGATTTAGGTCTCCATTAAATCTCATAAATTAATGACCAAATGAAAGAAATAAGAGTAGATTTGAGTAAATTACCTTGAATTCTAACTTTCCCCTAAGTAATTCAACTTGAAAATCACAACTCCATTGCTCTTCTTTGGCTAGGAGGGCCGGCTGCCATAGGAGGAGAAGAGAGGAACATTTTTGTTCTTCTACATGATGAGTTTGGCTAATTTCTACTTTATATATTTTCTATTTAATTTTGATTTAATTATTTATTAATCTAATTGTTATAAAGTATCCAACACAAAATGAATCAATGGTTAAGATGAACCCAAATGGTTCCATGTCCAAATTTTGCTTGTTGACCAAGCAAATGTCTCCATTTTCATCATTCATCAATTAGCCTCCTCCCTTAGCTAAGTTTTTGCAAATAGGTCCTCTTGAAGTCCTTACTTGACCTTGCTGCAGTCCTTCATTAATAACTTTTTATATACTACTCCAAATTCAGTAATTCTTGTGCCAAATAAAGTTAGACATCTAAATATATGTCATATTCAAATTTCAGGTTAATCCGAGTTATAGATAATATTTGGCGTCGTTTTCCATCGGGTCCCGTCACACTGCCTTGGGCAGCCTGCGTACTGTCTGCTAATTTCGTCATAACTTTGTCTATACATATCCAAATTCGGCGGTTCTTGTTTATATATTTAAATAACACATAGAGGAACAACTTTTATGTTTTATGCTTCTAAAAATTAGGTCATCTTGGGGTCCGAAATTCAGATTAAATCAATAGGTTCTACGCGAGTCAAGTTTTCGTGTTTCAGCGGAATTCTCCGCACATGTAATTCCGGAAACTACTGTAATTTCACCGTTATGATCTATTTAACCTAAAAACCTTATATTTAATATATTTTCAAGGTTTAATACCATTTTTGGAGAAATTTCATTTTAGTCCTTATCTTTCTCAGAATTTACCAAAATGCCCCTTCTATAAAATTCGTTATATCTTTTTATACGTGCGTTTTCTGAAAATTCTGTTACGCATCGTTGCGACTAGTAAACTTCATAGATTTCATATTCAACATCCGTTATGGGCACTACTAAGGCCTTACGAAATTTTTCGGTAAATTTCATTTAGGTCCCTAACCTTTTCCATAATGCCGACGGGTCCCGTTGAGCTCCGTTGGCATACTTTTGCCTTCCGGATACGATCAGCGCCCGTCTGATATCTTACTGTAGTTTTTATTACCAAATTGACGTATTTAGGGTTGACTTCCCTTGGAGGTCACCCATCCTAGTTTGTACTGTAACTTGAACACGTTTAACTTTGGAGGTTCGGCGAATTTCTCCGCGATCCTTCCGAGTCTATGCGCCCGGACAGCATCATCAGAATTTACAGTTGTCAAATATTACGTCTATACATAATTTCCTTATTCCTCTGCCTACAACTCGTATATAATTTACGTTTTCTTTATTCCTTCATTTTTACTTACCTTTTGTTTGCCATTGGTTTACTCTTTATTTATCTTATTTATAACTTGTTTACTTTTCATTTATAATAGTTTACTATGTTCATAACTTATTAATTCATGGTTTACAACCTGTTTACTGAACTTATAATTCATTTATTTTCCTTTTACAAATGATTTTCTTCCTTAATTTTCCTTATTACTAACTCCTTCTACCTTTCTTTCCGTAGATCATTCAGCATTTTAGACATTACAGATTTCGGGGCGTTACAAGAGAAAAGAGAAAGAAGAGAGCTGGCCGCCCAGCACCGCCACCGTTGCTGCTACTCGCCCGCCGTTGCGAAGATCTCTTTCCAGCGAGTCTGATAGCGGAGGCACGGTCGTGAGGAACCACCGGAGCAGGCCATACTCGCGGCTCAAATTGTCTGATCACTATTTATCGCACTATTCATCCAAAACTTTGGAAGCGTTTTCCGGTGGCTTTGTTGGTCGGACGGCAGAAGTGAGGGCAGTTTTGGACTCCTCTCGTTGAGGGCTTTCGTTTGAAGTAAGAGTTGCTACCTGAAAACACCGTTTTTGGCGATCGACGGGAAGGGTAGCGAGCCACTGTTCACCGGCAACTTTGAATGCATTTTCCGACCATCTCCGGCGGTTTTCTGGTTGATTTAAAGGTATATTTTGAATCCTCACGTTGTGGGCTTCATTTTGATGTGAAGTTTTTAGCATTTGGTCACCGAAATTGAAAGATGAGGTTTTTCGATGACCGACCGTTCGGTTTACCAAATTTTCCGGCCAAACGATTAGGAACCGGTTAAAAATAAGCACATATTTAGGATCCTTGTGATGAGACAAACCTAAACATGTATGTTGTGTTAATTTTGGACGCCGATTGCAATTTCCGGCAACCGGACGGTGACGGCCGGTGGCTGGAATATTCCGTCTGGCGAACATTTTTTGACAGACCCTATCCTGCACCATTTTAATGTTCTGAACCCGAATTTGGACTCCGTTTAACAAATTGAGGATCCGATTGACCGATAATGAAAAATATTACAAAGGTGTGAAATTAATTTAAATTGTATTAGTAAAAGAAAATAAATAAAAGGTTAAGGAATTAAATAAATAATAATAATGATGATAACAAATAGAGAATACTATTAATGTGAATAACCGGAATGGGATAAAGATATTACCGACGTAGTAACAACATCGAATAAACAATTTGTTAGAAGAATTTATATTAAGGTGGGACTAAAATAATGGACCTAAGAAAGGAAATAAATAGGTAATGAATGAATAAATAAATATGGAGTTTAAATAAATGATTATAATAGATAAACGAATTAATAAGACAATAGAATATATAATAATTAATGACGTAAATAATTGAGCAGAATAAGTATGTCAATGATGAAGTTGGAAATAATAGTTGAGAAATAATTAATTAAGAAATTAATGACTGGCGGTGAATTTTAACAATATAATTTAATTAGATATTATGTAAAAACAATATGAATAAGTAAATAAATAATTAGGAAAGCACAGACGAGGTTAATCCGAGTGCACTGCGAACGTAGTAAAAAAAATAATAAATATAGATGTGAGTTAAGTAAATAAATTAAATAAGTAATTAACTTAGTTATAATTTAATGGTATAGCTAACGACAGAATGTAGCTGGAACTTGGGAACACTAGAGAAATGCTCGATAGTTATTGCGACGAACAGGTTTGATACTTTACTTACACTTATTTTTATGCTTTATGACTGTACTATGTTGTGTGATTTGCTATGGTTTGCCGTGATTGCCCATTGTCTGCTTTTCTTACTGTACTGGAATGAATGTGTATATTTATATTTAGTTGAGTAAAGTATCCACTGAGCTTAACGCTCAGCAAGTTAGTTTCTGCTAACTTGTAGGTGCCAGAAGCAGAAGTCAAGAAAAAACCAGTAGGTCAGAGCGACGTCGGAAACTACCCCATCCTTAGCATGGCATATACTGAAAACCAAGCGAAGGGGAAAGTTATTGTATCTGTATCATAATTTATATTGTATTGTAATAAATAATAAGTAAAAGCAAAAATTTTAAAGCTTTGTATACCATACAAGTGCACGTGAAACCCTCTTACAGGTCTACTTTGGTAGACATGTAAGGGGTGTTACATAATACTTCAGATCTGAAATTTTGGAGAGGTGCATCCGTTATGTTCGACTACTGCCACCGCTGGCCACCATCAAAATATAAATTATATTCTCATATTTTCTTAAAAAAACTCAGATGTCGTCTGCTTCAAGCCTCTGCCGATTGTTGCCTCACTGGAACATAAATTTATATTTTTATATTTTCTTAAGAAACTCATAAATATAAATTTATATTTTCATATTTTCTAAAGTACACTAAAGTATATAAATTTATATTCTCATATTTTTTTTATTGAAATGAAGAAAATAAATTTATATTCGGGGACCAAATGGTTATATTCATCATCTCCTTCCTTTGGTCATCAACGGCCAATGGACCAAACAGAAATTTGTCATTCTTAAAACTGAACTTTCATTTTTCAACACCAAATAAAGCAAGTGAATATACCAAATCGAAGGTCTCAGGGTGAGATTTCATAATATGGCCTTAAATCCATCGTCCGACCATCGAAAGGCGATGAAAAATGCATTTAAACCATTTCGAATTGAGGTGGCCTGGAACTCATATCTCTAACCACTGATCGAGATAAATAACGATGCCAAATTGATGAGCTTGATGAGAGGAGTCTACCATGGTCTCCTTTTGTCTGTCCAACGATTGGAGCTTCGTTAGAAGAAGGAGGAAGAGGAGGAGGAGGAGGGACCGCTTAGTTTAGGTTAAAAATAAAAAAATAAATAATAATTATTTAGAAGTGGGAGGCGAGTTAGGTTGTAGGGTTAATTGTGAAATATAGAAAAATTTTGTACTATTTTTATTTTGTGCTATGCTATTTAATCAAAATGAACCTACACTATGTGTTGTATATTTAAATCACCCTTAAAAGTAAAATCTATGAAAATATACACAGGTGTATAGAAATTTTTGCTTCCAAATTTACTGGTAGCAGAAAATCTGCATAAGTCATAGAAATCTTTTAGTTTAGGAGTACATATAATAAGAAACATATTTCAATCACATATTATATTAAAATTCTGATTCTTTATTATAATCCAATAACAAATGAATATGATCTTGAAAAATAATAATACTATATTAAGTACGATAAGAAGTCATAAAAAAAAAAAAAAACTTGGACTTGAATTTCTATCTAATGAAGGGCAAATTGGAATTCGTACATGTAGATATGTTAAGGACGGATAATACTATACTTAAGTACAATAATAAGAAGTCGTAAAAAAAGGGGTATGATAACAACGAATATTTAAAACGAGTATAAACATTTTTACAAAACTACAAAATTAATTAATTTATACAATATATTATTATAATTACTTATCTAATTAATTAGTACTAGATTTCTTTTAGCGTGCGTTACACGTGTTAACTCATTTTTTATTCTCTTTATTAACAGTGAATTGAACCGACCAATTGGTTAAATATGATTTCGATTCGGTTCGATTTATCGGTTAAAATTTATTTATGCTAGTATCATTTAGTTAATAAATCCACCATGACTCTAATAAGTTACCCATTGATCTCCACTATCACTAACCAAGAATTCCATAACTTGACTTATATCTTTAGATTCACTAAGTCTGTCCAAAGGGCTACCATTAGTCATTCTCTGCACAGTTTTCTCAGTTTTACCTGGAAAAAAAAGTAAAAAACCTATGTAGCTATAGGTCTAGGAGCAACACAACAAATTAATGTCTTAACTCTTGATCGATAAACCGTTAGGGGTGAGCAAAAAAAACTCGAAAACCAAACTGAAATTGAACCAAAAATTTGGTTAACCGAATAGTTCAGTTTCAATTCGGTTTTAAAATAGTAAAAACCGATATATTGGGTTCAGTGGTCGATTCTGGGAGTTGGTGAACTGAATTGAACCAACCGAAACTAATACGGCACCGTTTTCATTTAGGTTTCACAAAACCTAAATTAAAATCAAATGCTCTTCTTCTCTCTCCCTCATTTCTTCGAATTCCACTCCACCACTTTCTCCTCCCTCTCCTCAGCAGATTTCCTGCCCATCGTCGCCTTCTCCGCCCCTCTCTCTCCCCCTTAATCTCTCCGTCATTCTCCTCCTCCTTTAAGAAGACTGGCCTTCACCTTCACCACCACTGACAAATGCAGACTCAGATAAAGAGCTAAGAAGCCATTACCTTCACCAACGAGCCTGGCCTTCACATTCAGCTTTCAATATAGGCTCATATAAAGAGCTAAGAAGCCATCCTCAACAGCTGTAGATCACTGCTTCACCACCCACCAACCAATAGTCTGATATATATTGAAGTACAGCACATTTTGAGCTTGACTTATGAAGATTTCTAAGGACTTATTTTTGTCCAATATCTACTCTTCCATTCCCAATTTCACGTAGCACAAGTATTGTTTTTCCAATGGTAACATTTCCTTCTATATAAGTTCAATATATATAATAAGTTATTATAATTGCATCTCAAAAAGCTTGAAAACAAAAAATTTATGAAAATTTTTATTTATTTACTTTTAACAAAAGGTCTCACATTTCATTTTCGCTTTAGGCACCATAAAAACTTTGAGCCGCCCCTCAATTAATTAATCAAGGTACCTAGAAATTGCAAAAGTAACAAGTAGCTTCGGTAAAGGGAGTGACTTATTACGGATACTTAAATTTCCAATTGCCTAATCCTGAAAATGGATTCCAGCACAAGAAAACCACATAATTCTGCGGCATAACAAATATTATATTTGTTGTAAGGACAAACAACCTTTCAGAACTCATTATTAATCAATTCTCAACAATGAATTCTTGAATTTCTATTCCTGTGTGGCGGGCTGCACCTTGTATTTGCAACAAAACTAAGTCTCCCACTTTTAGTGAAGTCACAGGAATAGCTACTTTTTGCTGTCCATTTCCTGCAGAAGATTGATGCACATATTAGAAATGAAAGGAGTTCTGGGAAATAAAAATTATGATCATGACGGACCTTTGCATGGAGGTACTAGGGCAACTGTTTCCGCATTCTGTAGGAAGATGCTGTAAGTTGTTTGATCATCTGAACCTATCTCCTAGACCAAATGTCAGCATCAGAAATTAAAAGAATTGGAAATTCAACTTATGCCATACAAAACTTAATATGACGTAATGACATGGTTAGGTCGATTGCAACACTCGTAACTTCCAAAATAACCACCAAAACATAGAACTTTCAAAGGATCCAACAGAAGCAATTAGTGTTGCTAAGTTCCTGCTCAAATAATATCTATTTCTTTGCTGTCTTCACCCTTGTTTGGCAATCAGAGCAGAATATAATCACAGAAGTGTAAAATGCATGGAAATCTATTTTTGCATCTGTTCTAGCACTACCTTTTTTTGTTTATGCATAGCCATGTTTTGAGCTTTCCCAATTCCCTGTCTTGAACATAACTAGTAAATTCAAAATTCCAAAATCAAGAGAAATTGAAAATCTTTTGGAACTGATCCAATGCTTCAATCGATATTGGTTGAATTCTCAAAAGTTGATCTACTTATGAAGTTACAACAGTACAAGATGCTTTAAAGGACTTTAAACAATCTTGAATACAAACTAAACTTACTAGTTAACACTTTATGTGGATAAAAATTTGAGATTGGGGATGATTTAGGAAAATTTTAAGATGGATAAATTGTGTATGATCTGCTATACAAACCTTTGCCTCCAAAAAGATAAGAGGTCTAGTCTCTATCTTCACACGGCCAACAATTGCAGTTCGTTGCTTTCTCTTCTGGTCAACTACTATGACTTCTCTGCCAGCTTTTAACTCTGAAAGGTAGCAAGTCTTTCCTCCTGGAACAGAGACATATGCATGAACTGGCCCCTGTACATTTCCATGTAAAACAAATAAAACTGCTGTAAGCTATTTTTCAATTGTAAGCTGGTAAAAACTACTCCATTCTAAAAGAGTAATATGCTAGTGGAATGTTTTGTTTTCTTCCTTATTACTCGGAATATATAATGAATTGTTATACTTTCTTCCTCTCGCACATAGAAGTAAGCATGGGAATAATTTACACAAGTTTTATACAATTGCATAATGGATTGGTTTCATCCGGTGATCACATACTCCACAGTAACACCAAACTTATGGATGAGTTTGGATTTATCAACGACCAAATACATAAATTGACGAACTCTTACGGTTTTTTTCCAAGTGGAACCATGAACATTGCAAATGTTCAATTATGCACTTCAAGCTTTAAAACACACACATGGACACCTGTTAAACTACAATTGGACTTATTCCTAACTATTTGTCACCCTAAACTTTTATGAATGACCAATTTAGCACTTGAATTTAGTATTATCTTTCACATGCATGGTGGCAGGTGAAAGCCACAAGCCAACTTTTCTTTCGCAGCAAAGTGTTAGATAATAGCAAAACTTAAAGTTCACGTGCTAAACTAATTGTCGTAAAGTACAAGATTCCATTCAGGAATTTGGATAAAGTTCAGATGTGAATGTGTATGTTTGACCATTTATAAACAAATCTCCACCACTGCAACATGGATGGAATTTACGCTGGCCTATGACCGAATGCTTTTCTCTAACATTATTCCAAGTGATGGAAAGAAATATACTAGATTCATGAATTTAATGCACAAAACTTAAGAGATGGGCATGGATTTCTTGATGTTACATGTTAGCAAGAAAAGCATTCCAATTAATCTCACTTCCACAATATATGCAAGGATAAGCATTCTAACAAAGCATATGTTAAAAAAAAAATTGGCAAAAGAACAAAAGGGAATGTGTATATGAGAAACAACTCAGACAAGTGGACAATTTTAAAATCTACAAATGATTGTCTAATTAATTTTACTTCTTGGCTGTTCCCAAGAAGTTTACAGAATAGTGGTGTTCATCAAAATATGTATCCAGTATTAGAGAAATAACTCACTGCATTAACACGAAAGGGCCTGCTGGCAATGTAATTTGACTCCAAGCATTCAGAGTGAACAAGGAATAATCCTCTAGCAAAGGAACCAACCTGTGAGACAACATTCACTGTAATATAATTGATCATATCCTATCATCTGCATAATACATTCTGAGGCCTATAACATCAGATAAAGAATTATTCGCTACCATAAGTCCTTCACCAGATTTCATGAGGCTGCAAAGATCTACGCAAACTCGATCACCTATTCCAGCTACGTCAATTCTAGTTATGGTGGCTTTTGTCAAGTTTAAGAGATTGCTTTCTTCATTCCTTTTGTCAAAATAGTCCTGATAACATTTGCAAGGATAAAGAGAAGAGCTTCAGAATTTGAGAACCCAAGTTCAACCCCCCAAAAAATAACATTACCTTGAGCTCGAAGACAGCATCAACATCATCAACTTTTAGAACAACACCATCCAGACCGTGCTCCAAAGCCTAGCACCATATAAAGGCTGTTAAATGGATGATAAGAGAATGCAAGTAAGCGAACAAATGTTCTATAATGTAAGAAACAGCTCAAGCATGAAACTCCACCCTTTACTCACTATAGAGGATTTTACATATACCTCAAGGAAGTTTTCTGCCTCAGAAGTAGTATTTGAGATGGCAAATACTGTTTTTCGACTTCCTTGGAAAGCTGCAACGATATTCTCTGCAGGTATTATCTAAGACACATAATTATAAAAACTTAAGATTTCAATCAAATGAGAATAAGAGAGCTACCCCCTTTCTTTCACAACAAACTACACTTCTTTTTGTTTCCACACAGATAAAGAAAAATTAGTTGATATGATATACATGTTTTTCTCAATTTTACCTATCTCTTCCTAATATAATCCTTATGTTACTTTAGACGTAACTTCCAATAAAGAAATCAAAGGAAACATTATAGATAATAAAGCACATTAAAGAGAGGTGTAGCAGGGAATTAAGAAATTAATTTTACTTCTAAAACAGGAAAATGACCTGTAATTTGGGACAAATGAATAAGTAACCTTCTGTTGAGGAATGTTGCCAATAGGGGTGTGCAAAAACCGAACCACCCGTTTAACCCGACCGAACCGAAGTGTTCGGTTCGGTTTAATCGGGTTATATGGGTCGGTTCGGATATGAATATTACTAAAAGTTCGGGTTTCGGGTTGTTCGGTTCAACCCAACAAAACCCGACCAAACCGACGAACCCGATCATTTTAATTAAAGTACGCCGCTTTGCACATTGACATTTGAAAACCTAATTTTTCCTTCTCTTCGTTCGTCATTTCCATCCTCAGCCGCACACTTCATTCTTTCTCTCTCCCCTTCTCCTCTCCGCCACGCCACGCCTCCAGTCGCTCGGATCTCCTTCGGCCTTCACCCACCTTCCTCCTCCTCCGGCCAACGAAACCTAACCCTTCCTTCGTCTTTGTCTTTTCCACGAAGAACTGAAGACTGAAGAACTGAAGAAATCAACCAGATGAGCGGAGATGGTGCTGCTGGCGTTCGATCGGAGATGGTGCCGCCGTTTACCTTCACCATCGCCGCTCACCTTCACCAACTGAAACTCTGAATCCAAGTTTGTTTGTAGTTCTTTCTGATTTTGTTTTTGTGTGTATTATGCTAAGGAGAAATTTGATGTATTCATTTGATTTTTGTTTATTAATTAATAACTTGTGTTCT
>CATIWJ010475460.1:0-18155 GCA_949640765.1 Croton laevigatus | reverse complement strand
GCTTTGAAGACCCAGCCTTTTATCATAAACTCTCGTCGATTTTTACGGGTGGATTCGAAATCGTTTCCACAATTTGAATTTACTGCTTACTATTAGGGGTGAGCAAAATCAGTTCGGTTTGGTTCGGTTAGAAAATCGGTTTTTAATTTAAAACCGAATATAAATTTTAAAAACTGAAATTTCGGTTCAGTTTGATTTGGATTCGGTTTTAACCGAATTTTACATATAAAATTTAAATCGATTTATTAAATTTACGAACCGAATTCGGTTTGGTTCCGGTTCTGCCCACCCCTACTTACTATGTCGAAAATGAAGCCACTAATTAAAATAGGATACGAAGAACAGTTCTTCAAGTTCAAACCCGAAATGTAGTTTACCAGAAAAAATCAAGCCTTGATTACGAACAGATACTAGCCATTTAAATCAATCCTTGAAATCCAATCACATCCATACAATCAAAGACATTCATAAACAGATAACAAAAACAAGCATAACAATGGAATTTGAGTTGGGATTTAAGCATTGAATGAAGCAAGAATATGGCAGCGGCAAACAATTTACCAGAAACGCAAATCTCAACAGGGATTAAAACAAAGCATTAACTGAAAAATTCTTCGTAAGATTTCCAAGCAATTTGATTGATTCCTCTTTCGCCAAACGGTTTCCGTTTCAAGTGGGTTTTTCAAGTTTTGAGATTAAAAAAAAAAAAAAAATCTGTACTATACAACTTTTTGACACAAGGTCTCTCGGTGTACTAGTAGTAATATTCCGTAACGGAGCGTGAACAATAGTCAAACGGAAGACGCATTGACATCTGTTAAAACTAGGCCAAAAGCATTATGAGGTCCCTATACTATACAACACTTAAGGTCATTCGACGTACTAATAGTAATAATAAGCCCTTATACTAAATTAAACTTTTGTACGATCATCTTATTTAACACGGTTAACGAAGCGTGCATTAAACATAAACAGATGGAGCGTGGAAGGTCTCCAAAATCCTAAAACAGTGTCATTTTCAAGCATTTTTTCACTTTTTTAAAAATATCCCTTATCCTCCATGGTTCCATTGTTTATTCTTCTTCCTTCCTCACCTATCAAAATCCAGAAATCCAGCAGTAGCATCTTAACCACCCCAAATCCAGCAACATCACAAACTCCACAGCTCTCTGAAACATTTCATCGAACCCTTGGGTTGCTAGCTTGTGTTTTACCAAACACAAGCCTGAACTTTGTACCTCTCTCCATTTCTCCGTATCCTCTAAATTTCCCAATTCAATTTTCATAATTTTAAACTTTCAATATTTAAAATTGCAAAATTATAAAGAAAAGACATAATAAAATGACAAATAGATATCAATTCACAGGGAATTTCTAAAGAACAATTTAATTTAATAAGCACTCACAACAAAAATCACTGAAAAGTAAACAAATAAATTGATCATCTTCGTTATTGACAATGATTTTAACAGTATATCGACGGCGCAAAGGCAATTAACCACAGCAATGCCTAGAAAAGAACTCATCACCATGACCTGTCTCTCTCTACCTCCATGAAGCATTATTGTTGCTGTTAAACTTCTCCCCCACCACATGCAAAATTGAGTTACTCCACCGACCATTTTAAATCACCCAAATCAAGGATTACTCCTCCACAATATAAATTCCCTTCAAACTCTCTTATTCAATAAATCGATTTCGCTCATCGCAAATATGTCTAACTGCAATTGGAGCTTTTAAATCGATTTTGCTTCCGTTTCCGAAATTGATTCAACCAACCACCGTTACCTCTTTAAATATTTTTAAATATTTTCGACGAAATCCCATCAATCTTCTACACCAACCACAAAAAGCTTTACGATTTTGAAATCGCACAAAGGAAGCCAACACTGGAAGTTAACCAAGCAAAGATCTAAACCCTTGAAACAAGCATGAGCAAACACTCAATTTGAATGGTTCAGTTTTGATAGGTGAAGAACGAAGGAGAATGTTGTGATTTAATGGGAAAAAATGAGGGAGAAAGAGAAATTAGTACGTTGCCTTAGTTTTAACAAAGGTCAAACGTGCCTTCCGTTTGAATAGTGTTTAGCTCCATTAAAAATTGTTACAGAAAGATTTTGTGTCATATACATCCATAATACAAGAGTTTATTATTATTACTGGTCCGTAGAGAGGCCTTAAGTTAAAAAATTGTATAATACAAAAGCCTTGTAATATTTTTTGCCTAGTTTTAAAGGATGTCAACGCATATTCCGTCTGTTCGTGTCACATACGTCCATACTACAAAGGCTTATTATTACTACTTGCACATCGAAGGGCCTTACGTCAAAAAGTTATATAGTACAGGAGTCTCATAATCCTTTTGGCCCTAAATTCTCCCATCATTTACATGCTCAAATTTGGGATCAGCCAAAATTTCAGAAGTGGAAATCATAGAGAGAACTTCAATACTGCATTTTCTGCAGTTTTTTTGTCATTACAACCAGAATGTAAGAAAAGTCCCACCTAATGCAACAGCATTAGTAAAAATACAAATTTGTGGGGCTTATTAAACACAGAAATGAATTATAATTTTATTCTTCCTAGTATACATGTATATTAAAACCCAATTCTCTATAACAATCAGGAATCTGTACACTTTACTGAATAAATAGCTAATACAGTAAACTGATAAACAACCCCAATAGTCTTCAATATATTATCACCTCGAGCTGCTTCTCTCCAGGGATGAATTAAGCCTAAATGATGCTTTACAGCTAAACTCTATATACTGTGTATGAACTGTCACCAGACCCATTTAAAATTTGAGGGTTTATTCGCCTAATTCTTTTCCCCCACCAAAAGGGCTTCAAAATCTATTTTCTTCCATCTGTAAGATGAATCTTAATAGTCAAAATTGATTACTCAACCAGGAAAACTATTTATGGAGTCCTCATTCTGTCTCAAAATAACTATCATAAATAGAAAGCCTATCAAAGGCATCAAAGTTTGCTTTTAGCCCCACAAACTGACTGCTTAATCGAGCACAGCCTGCATCTGGCCAGCGGCAAATTCCATCTCTTCCGCGCAATGGGCATAAAGCTTCACATACTCGACCAATAGAATTGTCATAAACCGAATCATCAGCCGCAAATGAAATTGAAACAGAGAGATCTGACTTGTCATCATACAGCATATTACCACCATCAGATGATTGAGCTCTTGAAGAAGTATGCAGGAGTTTTTGTGGAGATTCTATAGGGTTTGTTTCTACATCCACACTAGTATCACAGCTTCCTGCAAAATGAACCTTGCATCCTAATGACTGGATTGCTCTCTTTATGGCTGCACATTCCTTGCTGGCTCTCTTGGCCACAGCCCTCGCAGAGGCACTGAGCTGCCTCTCAGTCTGTAATTCAGCAGATAATGATTCCATGGCAATGGTGATTTCTTTAGCCTTCCTTTCTGCTACTTCTTTTGCCTGTTAGCATTTTGATCCATTTGAAAAATAAATAAGAAAATACCTATAGGGTGTTTGAAGCAGAAGATTAAAAAAAAAATCCAAATCACATGCTATTGCATTCAGCTTGAATGATACCAAGCTTGGTATTGGCCAAAGCAAATAGTGCAAAATCAAAGATCATTCAAGTTTGTCATAGATAATTATATTGCTGGAAACAAGAAAGCAGAAAATAAATTTATCACCTTCTGAAGTTCTGAAAATTGTATAGACATGTTCCTATATGTGGCTTCAAGCTCCCCAGATTGGGCTTCTGCAGGACAAGCCCATCGAAGATGGAACTGTGGCCAAAGAGTGGGTGCTAAAGCTGCAGCAGAAGGCAACAATGCACCACCAGGCAACAATGCATCACTATGTTTCTGTGGTTCATAGAAAAGGTTATAGTGCACATGAGACCTTCCAGAAGAACGCAAATCAGCCAAATATGCCCACAAGCATCCACAAGCGTCAGATACACCAACTTGCTCTCTCTCCATTTCACTGAAAATTAAGAGCATTCAGGAATGTGTCTTTCTAATGCTTCCTTAACAATTTTGAACCAAATTAAAACATTGATTTTAAGGGCCTATTAAAACAGTACACATGCAGACCCGGTCAAGTTTAAACAGAAATATCAATGCCATCAGATGATGCTTGAGATAAATCCTTAAATTCAATTTTCCATAAACTGGCCTTTTATCCCAACTAAAACAACTGAAGATGTTATTTTGCATGAGATTGCTTTTTTATGTTGTCAGAGTGACATATGTACAAATAAGATGACAACCAAGGGTTCAATTATGAAGGATCCTCGATTCCATGCTTCTACTTTTCAGCTCCTAATAGTGTCAATAGTTTTAAAATTATGCAGCCTAGCATGATTATATATCCGGATATAAGAAAGATGCATGCCAGAACACAGGCTTATACAAGTGGATCTATAAGGATGAGTGATGAAGAATAGAAGTCCGGAAATCACCTATTGCAGAAGAAGTTCCCAAAACGACATGAAAGTGCACAGTCCAACAAATCCACCAGGAAAGCCTAAATCAATAATGTAACAGACAAGTCAACCAGAAATGTTATCAAGGGAAAACAGCTAGCTTTTCCATGACATCATGAACTGGACATTTCACAGGGAAAAAAGAAAGGCACGTACCGATGAGAACTCAAAAGCAAACGGGTACATTCGCAACAACTGAGAAACACAATCAATCCACTGCACAATAGATTTGCAACATCAAATTATCAGTGAATCACCAGAAACTTCAAGAACACTAATACAAATGACAGATTCTCAAATTACTATGAAGACACTAGGTAATAGGCTTTCCATAAAATGGGATATTCTCAGTGTTGTTTTGTTATAATTTGTTCAGGAAAACATATAATTATCAGATAAATGACCATGATGCTGTTAAACATCAAGCATCCACACTCATCTGAACAACACTTCCTCATAAGCATCTAATAGCAGTATACAAGGCCCAAGACCTTACGAGGTTTTTGCAAGAAGAATTGAACAAGCTATTGGCACTGATGGGATTAGAGAATCGAGTGGGAATTGAAGCAGTATGCTGCCTCACCAGGATATGTGACCTACTGTAGATAGAGAAAGCATCATTGCATATTGTTATTCTGGGAAGATTTATTCTGTTAATGAGCTTTTTCCTTGGGAAGTCTGCAACCATCTATATCCTTTTCCTTATTTTCTTCTTTAGTTTTTTCGTTTGATATCCAGTTTTGGAATTTAGATTGTAATCATACTTCATCATCTACAAGCCTTCCTCTATTCAAATTTACCTGTTAATTTGTCTGCTTCATTCTTTACTCAAACAGCATCCCAATTTTAGTTTAAAAACCTCAGTGAATCTTAAAATAATACTGTAACAGCCTCCAAAGCCCATACTTTGGACTTTGAACGCCTTGATTATGACCCCCAATATACAGTGGAAAATATTTCGCCCATGAAATCAACAGAGCTAGAATGTTAAGCCTTCATAATTATGCATCTGCACCACACTTGATAATATCTACCCATATTGTCAAACTGAGACCAATCAGTTGGTCCAACCTGGTTAACTGGGAATTGGCGCCCGCAAAACCCAACCTAGGCTGAGGCATGGTAACAGGAGAGACAGATAGCATAGTCCTGGTTCAAGCAGGTGGGTTCTTAAAAAAGTGCAGTTTTCCAAGCAAACCTCAATCTTGAGAACTTCGGTTAGAATTGATCTACTCATTAAGAGGTATTGCTTTTTGTACACAATCAAATATTATCTAGGATTTAAACTGTTACAAAATTTATTTCCAAAACTTGCATTACTAGATCTTGCATGAGTTACATAAATCAAAGCACATCCAATTTTATTTACCTTAACATAGATAAAGTTAACATGAACTAAAACTTTGTTTTAACTTTTGTACATCACCGTTACAACTTTATGATTTTAAATTTCAATAAAAATTTTCAAATTATACATTAAAAGCAAATTTATCATTGAAATTTCACAAAACAACAATTTTCAGACAAAAAGTAATTCACTAATTTAATATATATATATATATATATATATATATATTACTTCAATGCTGAATTCCAACTAAAGATGCTTATAGTTCGATTCACATTTCATATTTATCAAACTTGATTCTGGTCATTAATAATCTGGCTCGACTGAATTGAAGGTTTGATTATATTTCAAACCTTGTTGTTATCTATATTCTCAAAAAGTCGGAACCTAATGACTCATAAAAGATTGAGTGCATATTTAGCAACCATTACAGTACAACACCAGAAGACAACTAAATTAGAGACTTGGATAAGGGTTTACCAGAGGGACACATGCATGGCAAGAAGAGCGAGCCAGGGGAAGACTTGAAGTGCCCAATTCTTTCTTTAATTCAGTTTGTATGTATGTCATTAAGTTAATTTTTATGAGATCTAGGGGTTCTCTCTAACAATCCCAAAAACTGGTAAATAGTATGTGGCAAACACAGAATTTCTAACAAATATGAATTCATAATTGCTAAGAGTCTGATACTACCATAGGAGGGCGTCCTCATACTAGTTCACAGTAGTGCCATGCATAAATGTGCTGAGACCCTTAATTTTCTTTTTTTTTTGGTTTGGCACAGGCGCTGGTGTTGGGCATTCAGCTGTATTGCAGCTTGCCTGACTTTTGGATGCCAAGAAACACCTATCTTTACCTCAGTAAATCGAGTCGCTAACGACAATACTCATGAGTGTAATGCAATTTTACTTGTACGTGTACCAAAATAAGGTAGCATAAACCATCGCACCTGCAAAAATATGGGAGAACAGTTGTTTTGACCATGATGAGAACTAGGATTTTGAGATGCGAGTGATCCTGATGATTGGCGAGAAGGTGACGAGGAATAACTTCCAACAGAAGTCTGCCGAGTCAATTCAAGAGGTACATTGCCTCCTCCAAATACAGTAGGCATTCCCAAACGATCTGCAAAAGGATGTCCAAATGCTAGCCAATCCTTTTCGATAAGTGCCTAGACAAAATCCAACAAACCCTATAATTTAATATTCACGTAAAAAGCATGCTACCATCAGAGTAACAAGCCCAACCTTAATGCCAGCAACATAAAGAAAACGTTAAACTGCTTGTATGAGTTAACCATCCAGCATATGCAGACTTACTTAGTCCAATGTGACAGGAAATACCTGGAAACCAGTGAACGTCCGATAGTATGGGTCGAGCAACAAACTAGCTAGTGAAACTAGCTGAGTAGTCCTATCCCATCCATCACTATGCAATACAATGAAACATGATAATCAGCTGGCAGAAATAAATAGTAAAAAAAAAGGAAAGCTACTTCCATTAATGTTTATCAATTGTTACCACTCAATAGGTTGAATTATGAAAGTGATACATCTCTAACCTGCAATGTACAAGAACTGATGCTGATTCCAGAGCAACCCGTGCAACAATCCAAGCAGAACTAGCCAAGATAGTTTGAATATGTGCCAGCCAACCTGTGTCACCAAGAGTTGATACAGAAGCAGACATGCTGCTGAGATTGCCCCCTCCCCAGGTCCAACCACCATGTCTCTGTAATTGCAAAGCCAGCCAGATAATAATCAGTAAGGATTACTTCACAGCTTCAATCAACAGGATAAGTAAGAAAGGTAAATGATCATCAGATTCCTTAATCTGTGATGGAAAAATTTTAAACCTGGTTCCTAAAAATTGATTTACTGCCACATCTAATCAGTAGAATATCATGTCTGAATTGGTCAGTTTAAGTACAAGGGGGAAGGGAAGATCAATATTTACTTGAATCACTTGGCTTCAGATAAAAAAGTAATTGACTGAGGTCCTAGGAAATTCAGTTATGTTGATTCAGCACTGAATGGTGCCAACCAGGTTGAAAATGTTTACAAACAAGCAGGTAATTTTGAAAAGAACTTCAAACAGATAACAGTATATTAATTAATTATACAATATAAATAGTTAACAGTTTATTAATTGATTTTACCTATATATAGATATATTTAAGGAACACTTTATTCACCATGTTAAATTAGTAGGGAACATGGCAAGTCTGTTCTGGTTATCTTAAAAGTTTAGCAAATGGGAAACTAATCTGAATTTTTAACCCGCAATTGATAATGTCTAGCAAAGAATGAACAAGTAATCCCACAAGTAAGCAAATAAACAGATCATTCAAACAGAGATCAGCTTTAGTCATCCTAGGTTATGAAGCCAGGCCATGAAGGATATCCAAGACTACCAAAAATGATGACATTCCATCAGATGAGGCGGTGCCATAGGTATCTACATAGTCCCTTAACCTAGAAAGAGACTCTCTCATTGCGTGAATGTTGTCTATTCCAAAGAAAACAACCTGATCAACAAAAAAGGAATAAGACATCAGCGACCCGCATGACATAAGGGCCTATGACCATGATAGATTCAACCTAACCAAACAGCTCAAACATTTGACATGCCTCTGATTGAAAATAATTAGAAGATGACTCTGATCCACCTCCCATTGCTCCATTGGCTAAAGCGTTCTTTCTAGGTCTCGCATCAGCAATGTATAACTTTCTGAGGAGGTCACAAAGAGAAAGGAAAAATAGAGCAAACCATATTATTTAAAATCCATATTCAAAAGGATTGTAATGAAACCACAGAAAATGAGGAAGAAATTACATCTATATGCTTCAAGTTTTTCCATAATTGCAAGTCAGAACAACATTTTAGTAAAATTACGATCTTCAATGAATTGTTCCATCCATGGCCATCAAGATAAATGTAAAACATTTATAACATTATTCCCCAAATTCACAGAACTATGGGATGATCTTATACAACAAACATTGTTCATTTAGCAACTAAAGTTCTTTTGCTCTTACAATTTCATTATCTATTTAATATTTTTCCCAGATATTGGATGAGTTATTTGGAGGTAACTGATATTCATATCTAAAATTATATGTAAAAATACAGCAATAAATTGGTTCGACAATTTACATCATTTTTCAAAAAAGAAAAGAAAAGATAAGAAGTTTATCCTGATTTCTAATTAGGGCACAATTTACTGACAAATGAATTTGCCAAAACTGCATTACTTGTTCACCAAAAACATAAGTACATAATATATTGACAAAAACAAAATATTTCACAGATTGTTAAGCCATAAGGATTACAATTGAGGAGCATTATTAAAATTTCTATTTTTAATCAACTGAGAAACTAAACTTGTTAGTTTTCTTTTGGAGATAAATTTTCACAGCATCCGTGGTATATTTATAAGCATGGGGATTAAATAATCAACATAAGCTGATGGTTGCAAATTTAGCAGACAGCAACCCTTACAAGTTAAATCATGCTTCAGCTAATGCATCATGATACAATTCAAGATCATAGAAATAAAGAACTGATATGAAGCTCAACCATAACAAACTGAGAACAATTATACACAGGAAAAAAGACATGAATAACCCACCTTCGCCCCCCTCCACCACCAAGTTGAGTGCACAGGGCTGCAACAAGCCTTTCATCTTTGTTGCTGTAGACAAAAACAATAGTACGACTTAAAGAAAAAAAAAACGAATGAGAAGAATGTATTAAAGCAATAAATGCACATTGTTATCATGTTAAATCGTAAGTTATCTTAAATAGTATTGCTGGGCACTTTAACTTACCTCCTCATATTCATCATAAGACCGACTAAAGGTTGGGAAGAACGTGCAAGGACAGCCCCAGTTCCTAGAATTTCACATATATCAAGATGGAAGTACATAAAGCATGATATGAAGTAAATAAGATTTTACTATAGCATACCAGGATTGCACCAAGAAACTACTGGTAAACGACACCTGGCACGAAAGCTTGATGCCTGGAGCACTTCTTCATCACTAGCATGTATCCAGCGATGGTTATAAGTTGTACAGTTTTAGCAAAGGTAAGCATTAGTAGAAATATTTCAGACTCTTATTTCCTTCTCATTGCTCCTTACTTTGACATAATGGAAGGAGCTCAATGTCTTACCTAATGGATTTTGGAACAATCAGCGCAAATGGATAACTCTGGCACATTGTGTACTTGCAATTCAAAGTGCTGATTCTCCACAACTCATTCGACAATGCATAAGATTTGTGTTCTATCATTTCCGTTGATCCGCTAAGGGAGAATTTTCCAAGGAGACGAAAGTACTCATTCAGCAAACGCACTTTTGGATTAGCGTTACTGAATTTTGAGGGTCCACAAGTAAATGCATAAAGATCCCAGATTCTTGAAGGCTTTGTACACCGCAGTAATGCATCAAATATATGACGTCTCTGGACAACCAAAATTTAGGGCTTTTTTCATGACAAATTGGAGAACATACAACTAAATAAAAAAAAAAACTAGCTTGGTGATTTGATACTAGATTCACTTGTTGATACTAGATTCACTTGTCAATAAGGATAAAGAAAAAACGAAGAAGAAAAGGAGTCAAAAAGAAATAAAGTGTGTGTATATATAGTCTAATGTTTAACTCTTTCTTTTCTACTCATAAATCCATCATTGAACAAAGAGAGAGACACCGACATTTCTCCAGTGGAGCACATGCCACCTTAAATAAAGGCAATGCTTTGGATTGATTAGTAATTTGGAACTGATCAAGCCAAAGGTGAGTTGATTTATGCTCCCTCAATTAAAGTTTTTTTATGCTATAAGATATTTTCTCAGCCTTAATCATAACAAAAACATGAGTTAAAGAGTCTCTATTGAGATTTATGTAAGCCTATCATCCACTGCAATAAGATGCAGAATTTTTTTTTCATTTAAATACGTGCATGTCTAGCGACAACTCCTCCCTCTCTCTAGCACAAATTATCTTCCTCCTGCCTGTCCCAAAATCGAGAGCCTAGTTCTAAGTTTGACCACCAGAAACTTTCCTCTCAAAAAGCTAACCAATTGAAACCCCATTCAATATATAAAACTACGTTCTATAATAATCTTCTAATCTAGGATCCCGTAAATACCCTTGCTCCAAACCTGTCCAAGATAAATTGCACCCAACTAAGGACCAGTCAAGGAAACCTCAACTGTAATTTGTACTGTGCTGTACGGAAAACATCTACTGATGGAGTAATAGTTTTTTATACCGTTTTGAACACCACAAACACTACATTTTAGCAAAAAAATGGAAGATCGGTACTCTTGTCATAAAAAAGTTAAACCTGTTTTGTTTTTGGAAGGAAACCAAATACAATAATTCTCATATCCTTTCCTGAAAAATACAAAAGGAGACATAAACTTAATTAGTTTTGTCAAAAGGTGAGAACCCATTATGATCATCCAAATGCAGTAAGCAGATAAATCAATTAGAACCTTGAGAAAGGCATTATTCCATTCATACTAAATCATCAATCTATGTAATTTAAAAAAAAAAAATGGAATTTCTTTATGCTAATTAAATAGGGGGATCCTATATTTCACCTAAACTCTTGAATTTTTTTTCGGAAGAGGATTCATAGGGAGGTCCAATGGGCCAAACAAGGATTGTGAACTGCACAACAAGGGGTTGTCCTCTCCGTGGATTACACAACAGGGGTAACCCATATGACTTTAGATTTATAACTGAAACAAGTTTTTGTTTCAATAACAAGACCCCTGAAGATTTAGCCTTCATCTGGGGCGAACATAGTTAGGAAATTGATCTAAAATATAAAACCAAATAAACCAAAAACAGATTTAACAATTTTATTTCAAGAAGTATGCTGAATGACACAACACATTATCAACTACAGAGTATATATCAGTGTATATATGCTAAATTGCATTGCGCATACCATATACAATACCACATAAGTGGAATTCTATAATATTTACGTAACTCACACGCTCTCTCTTTAATTGTTATGGTCCCTTAACCTTATATGCATCTGTGCTAATAAAAAATCAAATAGCAAATCTTCAGTGTTGTTGCTTGAGTGCTAAATTAACATAATAATACAACAAAGAAATTGGAATCTTATTGGATCCTATATACACAAAAGATATTTCAGATTCAAACTTCGGAATGCAAACTTAAAACCCACTATATTCTTGTATAAAGAACTTAGAAAAAGCAAAGGAGAGAAATATTCAGATAGGTGTATCAAACAAAATATTTCAAATCATACCAATAACTTGGAGAAGCCGGCTTGATGAGGTCTTGTCCAATTGACGAGGAGCAGATTGATTCTTTATAACCTAAATTTTTTTTTGAAAAACAATAAAAATAAGGCACAAGTAAATATACCACACACACAAACAAATTACGGTTGAGCAAAATAAACCATACTAGTTAATTTCAAATTTCACACAGATGAGAGGACCACAAAGATTGAGGAACTAAATCAGAAAGTTAAAAAGTTTATTGTATTCAGATTGTGAACAACAAATCATGTTCTTGCCAGCGGAATATAGCCCCTCATCATTTAGCGAGGCACAAATTTACAACTAACCGGGCAGCATAAAATTGGACAAAAGTTTATACCTACAATATGTACTATTAGAAGACAACCACATATTATTTATTAAGACATACATACTCGGTATGCTTTAAGATACAAGAAAAATGAAAATGACTGACTTCATTAAATAAAGAGGACATAAAAGAATTAATTTTAAATAACAGTAACACATTTGACATTTACCAACTAGGAAGCGAAAAATATAATAATACTCCCTCTATCATTTATATAGAGAAAGTAAATTTTTCACACAAATCAAGTGGGACCAGTTCTGTTTAATTGTCAGTCAAAGACCCCACTGTAGCAATAGTAATTGCGAACATATTTAAAATTGTATGCAGTTATTTATTAAAAATGTGCAGATTTTTTTGCAATATGTTGGCAGTTATTAATGTTATAGTCCACATTACAAAAAAAAGTGAACGTCACTATAGTAGCAATTAGTGGTAGACAATTAATCATTACTGGCCCACCTTCTTGATTTATGTGGAAATTCTACTTTCTTTATTATTTTCCTCCTATTTTTATTCCTAATACTTTCCCAATATGGAAATTTCTCTATATAAATAATATACCCAATTTGGAAATTTTCCCTATATAAACCATATGGAGGGAGTAAATAAGTAAAAGAGAAACAATGTACCATCTTGCTGAACTTCTCAATTGTTGCCAGTGGAATTGTGCCAAGTGCAATTATATCTTCAGTCCCCTCACTCTTAAAAGAAAAACAAAAACATTAGCAATTTTGGTTCTACAATGCACATACAATAAGCATATTCGTGCTTCTACATGTAAATAGCATCACTTCCCTAGAGCCACAACCCACATCTTTACTCTTTTTTATTATCAAAATAAACATCATTTACCCCCTTTTTTTAGAATAAAAAATACATATCATTTACTAGAACCAAGGTGATTGCAAGTTCTAGAATTGTATAATTTAATGGGCAACATCACATTCACAAAATATTCAAAAGCAAGTAATGATAAAAATCTCCAAATATACACAGTTCACACATGAATATGTTCTATTACACCTCTTTTACCCCAGCAACAAGTGTCCACAAGGTCCCATAAGATTTCAAATTCTGCCCCCTTCAACACTATCTACAAAATAGCGTACTTTGTTAGTCATATTCTCTGCAATACATCTCTCTATCAGGTGTGGCCACCAATCCAAAGTTGGACTAAACAAAGCCCCGACCAGAATTTTCATGGGACCAGTCATCATATCTAGTGCGCCCCAAGTGAAGCTCAACCTTCTGAGCTTCAAGGATTGAAGCATATTATGGAAGGTGCACAAAAAGCGCGCTTTAGTGAAATAAGGAGTGTTTTAGGTTTTTTTTTTTTTTTTTCATATTTTCTTATTTACTAATTGGTTAAATAAAAAGTTATTATGTGTATTTTTTAAAAAAATAAATAGAAGAGTCCTAAATACTGTAAAGAGAGCTTTACGAATATGAAGAGGCTGGTTTCTCTTCTCTGAACTAGGGGAAAAAAAAAAGGAAAAATAAGAGGGAGATGAAGGAGAAGAAAAAAAAAATGCTGAAGATTTGAACCTTTCCTTGAAGTCTGAACACAAGGAGGAAAAGTAGAAGAGGCTGCTGAAAGTCACCTGGTGTGCTTTTGAACCGAAATTTCTTTTTTTTTCTCTCCAATTCCATCTTCATTATTCTTCTCTTTTTATCTTTTACAACTTTCATATATGAAAAAAGAGGCTGTTATGCTGCCGAAACATTAACTGATTGCTGCTGAAATTTTTATTCAATTCCGCTGAAATTGACTGAATGCTGATGAAATTTTGATTGAATGTTCGAGAGAAAGTCTACATAGCAGAAGTTAGTGATAAAGTGGACGAAGATAGACTTCGATGGTGTGGACATGTTTTAAAGAGGCCTCCTAATGCGGCAGTTCGTGTGTGAGAACTTGATAGTCGAGGGGGCCAAAAAGGGTCAAGGAAGACTAAGACTGTTTGGAAGAAGGAAATATCTAGAGATTTACGAGTTTTGGATATCGATGCAAATTTGATTCCTAAAAGACTTGAATTAATACATAAAATCCACATCGTGGAAAATATCTAAGACTCGTGTTGACTAATTTTGTTATGGTTGGAGAGGTTAACCGTTGGAGGATCCATCTAGCCAACCCTCACTTTGTTTGGGACTAAGGCTGCCTCTTGTTGCTGTTGCTGCTGTAATTTTGATTCATAGCTGCAGAAATTGAAGATGATGAAGATGAGGAGGGATTAGAGGAATAAAAGTTTAAGAACACTGAGGAGGAGGAGGAGGATGAAGATTTATTGACAATGAGTAATGTTTGATAGGATAGTCACTAATTAGCACTTAGTCTATGATTTAGTAGTATTATGTGATATATCTAAGTAGTACGCTTGTTTGCACTTTACTTCAATGAAGCCAGCGCTTGAGCCTTGAGGCTCGCACTTCAAGCTCTGGGACCCTTTGCGCTTTTGAGCACCTCGCGCTTTTGACAACTATGCCTAGGACATCCCTCCCCAGGGTTATGCAGTTCAAGCTAGTTGTTCTGTCAACTCCCAAATTTAAAAATAAAAATTAAAGGACACAAGGACCGGATGGCCGAACGAGTTGTTGGGCTCCTTTCTAAATTATACTTTCTCCTTGAATTAAATTTTCTACAATTTTTTTGAGGGAATTTGAGGGAAAAAGATAAAACAAGTGAACCAAAACTGGTCTGACAAGTATTGGAAGAGGACAAGCCTGGAATTTTTTCCATCATCCACCAAAGGAACCCCAAATTCCTCCTTTACAACCAACTGCATTAGTCACTTCTAAGGTTCTGATGGAAAAGTGCTGCCCTCATTAAAGGCTCATTTTACTAGATCTAGGCTCCATTTCACTAAAACTCTTTTGAACCGAAAGCAGTCAATTACCTGCTCGGTCTTTCTAAAACCACTGACAAATCATGCAATTTTCAAGCAAAAAGTGAATAGAGGCAGAATGATCCGGAAAGATAAACAATGTCACACGGTGTCACCTATTTCAACCTCTCCTAATACATTTCCAAAGACCCTAATACAATCTCCAAAAAGCTACTTATCATTTCCTCTCCTTATTTAGAGCATCTCCAATGCAAAAGTGGATTACTTTTATCCACTTGCTACGTTAGAAAAATAGAAAGAAATTGCCTCCAATGCAAACGTCTATCAATCGTCAAGCTGAAATGTCAATAGACATTGTCTAGCAAACTCTCCAAAAATAGAAGGTTTGCTAGACAATGTCCAAATTAATACTGCTACGTGATTGGCTATGTATTAAATTATGGGCCCAGAAAAGAAAAGAAAATATATGATAGAAGATGTTGCATTAGAGATAATTTTTTTAATGTGAACCTCTATAAATAAACGTTTAATTACGTAACCATTCACATCTTCCATTTTACTTGACGCATCAGCGGCAATCCATATTAGCGTTGGAGATACTCCTAACTCTAAATGGAATTTACATTATTCTCTTTCTATGTAGAACTCCACATTCACTTCCCAAGAATGACTCTTAAAACTTGCAAGATTTTGTATCCCTTATCTTAATAAAATTAACAACACTTTTGATCCTTAATCCTTCTTTGTATTTCACAAGAAGAGCAAATCATATGACCAAAATTAAATCTTCCATCCCATTTCAACAAAGAAACCTCTTCAAAATCTCCTATCATCCCCTAATTAAGCAAGAATGAAGGAAGATGCAGATTAAGTAATAAGGCAAACCATAAAAAAATTTCATCATAATGAAAGCTGATCAACGACCTATATCATGCTTATGCCACAAAGCAAGCCATCTCTAGAAGTTCTTGATGGTACGAATGAATGCCATCATCTTCACATTCGCACCCAATAGCAAACCCCAATAAGTAATAAATGGTGATTAACCAACACAAATTCTTTATAAAATTTTGATTTATACTCTCTTTGCTCAAGAAATTAATTGATTTTGTCCAAACTCACCTTCAAGCACCAAATTTCTTCAAACTCCAGAAATTACACCTTGAACTCAATTTTCTTTCTCAACATCAGCATAAAATATGGTAGAATCATCATGCGGAAGACACGAACATCAGCCACATAGACTCTACACCAACTTCAACTAGTCCTCAATAAAGTCTCCTTGATTAGTTGATTTACATTTCCTTTTATGTAAATGAAAATTTCTGAGCTCACAAAGTCATACAATTTCAATTTCACAAATGACGTGGGATTTCCTTTTTTCTCAAACTTCTTCATAATCACGAAACTACCTCAATAAAAAATGTTTTTCAATTTTCCCACCTAAAGCTCCTAGGAACCCTCTTACTTCTAGACCTTGTAGTCCAAGTATAGATGGTTGCTGATAGGTTCAAACTACGGCTGGGAATTAAAGCAATCGACATGACATAAAGAAACACAATAATGAAGTAACGAATCATCTATGAATGTACTGTAAATGGAGATAATACCATTCATTTGTCCCTAGTTTTTCAACTAAAGATTTCATTAATATCAAGATCGATGTTATATGGGAAAATAGAACAAGGGAAAATACTCACCATAAAAATAAGACGAAAATTAGTCACTATTAAGGTACCTGCCTTCTTATCAATATTAACAAGAACAACTCCACGCCCCTACAAGCAAAGCACAAAGTTTAATGAATAAATTTCATAAGCATATCAAGAAATTGCAATAGAACTTATTATGTACAGAGGCTAGTAATAGCTTCTTTCTATTATTATCAATAGAAATAGTTATGGATGTCTAAGCATGAAAACTTCAATGTCCTAGGTTTCTCAAGGATGACTGGTATCACTTAAACTGCTAGTTGGCGTAGCCCCAACAAGTGTTGCCAATCCAGAATTTATTGAAAATTTTAGGACTTGACTAAAAGAATTGAAGTAAAGGATCAAATTAGATACAATTAGTATTGATTGACCAGAAATGTTTAACCACAAGCATTCAACCCGGTAAAGACATTAGAACCTGAAGACGTTTTGTTTGACCAGCAAATACACAAAATCAAGAAGTTACAAAATCAGCCTCTATGGTTTGGCAGGCATACACAATTCACGAATCCTACAAGTCTACACACCGAACAAATCCTTGGCTCCACAGAATGGGGTAAAGAGGCAAGGAAGTGGTTAAGAGAACAAATTAAAAGCAACCAAAAAGCTCACCTCATATATAACCTCTTCAGCCTCAAGTAAACATTTGTAATTGGTACGATGTGAGACCAACGACCGCGAAACAGGTTGCTGCCATCGAAAAATAAAAGAGAAGAAAATAAAAAAACGCATTATGTGTGTGTGCAGAGAGAGAGAGATAGAGAAAGAATTGAAACCTCGAACTTGTGCCAATCGAGGGCGTCCCAACCACCGCTGCACTCCATCTTCTCGGAGTCGGAGAAAGAGTCTCTAAGCGACGTGGATGGACGTTGCTTGGATGAGGCCATGCGGCGAAAGGAAGCGAGCGAATAGAGACACAAAGTGTTGAGGAATTGGAGGGACAGAGCTTGAAAGAGACGTGCAGGTTTGGGCTCACTTTTACCGTTCAAAACAGGGAATATCTCCCATCTATCGTTTCCTGTTTTCGCATTCCTTCTTTCTTCCTTCATTCACCATTTTTTTAAAATTAATTTTTAATGATAAAAAAGTATCAACGACAATTGTATGACGTGTCAGAAAAAAAAA
>CATIWJ010475175.1:0-11044 GCA_949640765.1 Croton laevigatus | reverse complement strand
GATGGTACGTCTCTCTAACTCTATCTCCTTATTTTTATGTCAATAGATGGTACGTCTCTCTAACTCTATCTCCTTATTTTTATGTCAATAACATATGCATACATGCTTTCATATAATGTATTTCATAAATAAAAACAAATTTGTTGTGCAAAATCTATTTTCTAAAATTCCCCCCTGCTGCAAATTTTCTGCATTTTTTAGACCTGTAACTGAGTCTCGGTCGCTACTCCTTGGTAGCGGTCGCGATAAATTTGTTCTATAAATGTTTTCTGGGTTCTGTCTCTGTGTCACGACCGAGACACATAAGTCTCGACCGCGACCTGTTCTTATTTCTGGTATTTTTTTTTGTGTCTCGGTCGAGACTCAATGAGTCTCGGTCGCGACACAAGTTTCAGAATATTTTGACTGTCAAATTCCTATTTTCTCACGCGGTTTTCACCACTTTTTCAGTCTCGTAAATTGTTTTTGACCATCTCTTTTTTAGGAGTCTCGGTCGCGACCTCAGAGTCTTGGTTGCGACCCTGTTGGGTTTTCTGAACCCTTCTCGTTTTCATTCTAATCTGCACTTAATTCCATTAAACCCTAATAAATTCATTCATACTCTTTTCCCCCTATAAAAATCGGCCTTTCTCACTCATTCTTCACATCTCAAACCTCTACTCCTCTCTTAATCTTAAGAATTTCAACAAATTTCTTCATCTTCATCACTTGTTCCCTAACTTTCATTATGCCTCCAAGAATTAGAATGCCTTCTCTTCTTCCAAATTTTGCTCCCAATAATCTCACTGAGCATGAAAGAACTCTCTTCAACACTCATTATGCTAAGAGATTTCATCCTATTAGAACACTCTTCGATCAAACTTTGGTGAATCTTGGAGTTTATGACGAGGTAACCACTCTTCTTACAAATGCCTCTCTTCTACACATTGCTTATCTTGCTCCCACCTCTTACAAAGCCTTATCTTGTGAAATTCTTGCCTCAATAACACCCACCTTCAACCTCAACGGAAAAACACCAAAGAGCCACTATCCAAACCATCACATTCAAAGCCTTTGGCAGTTTCTATACTCTCACTAGGGAAGAAATAGCCAATATTTTCAACTTATCCCAAGGAACCATCACTAAAACAGATGATCTCACACTTCAAGATCAAATTGAAACTTGGCAAGCTATTTCGGCAGACCAAGTTCATAATCCCAAACTTGCTCCGCTTTCTCTCAACTTCAATATTGGATTCTTCATCAATCCATTTCCTACTCCATTCTTGCCAAAGATGGGCGAAACAAAGTTTCTAAAAAGGATCTTCTTATCCTTCATTGCGCTCACACCGTTACACCTTATTGCGGAGCGACCGTCCTTGTTTCCTATCTTCTTGATGTTCAAAAGAACAAAAAGATAACCCCCTGTGTTCACCACATCCTCACCTACATTGCCTCTTGGGTCGTCAACAATTTCTTTAGCGATCCTAACATTCTATCCTTTTGTGAGAAAGATATCAAAATTGAAAACACCGGAGTCATCGACATTATCTACCTTACCTTAGACTCCAAAATTCTCTCTCAATGAGGCCATGTTTATCAAGGGAACAAACCCTCAGCTGGAGGACAACAACAAGCTGTAGAAGAATCCGAAGGTGATTCTACTCCTCCTCATCCTACTCATCCTTTTACTAGACCATCTAAACGATCTAGAACTGAAGAAATCCCTTCATCTATTTCTCTTCCATCTACTAAAACAAAGAAGGACAGGCATCGTCTAAAAAATATTGAAAAATGGCTCAAGAGATTATGCCAAAAGCTTCAAGCAAGCTGCTCATCCGCTTCAGAATCAGATGATGACATGCCCCTCCTCCTCTAGTTCAACCTTCTAGTGGAGCTGGTCCTTTCGGTCCTTCCAAGCCTCCTCCACCTCGTTCTTCATCTTCTTCATCCTCTTCTGATTCTATTCCGTTGCAAGAATAATTTGCTCTCATAGAGAGAGCTAGTGGAGCTGCTAAAAAAGGCAAAGGGATCAACCTAGGGAAATAGTTTCTTTTTACTTTCTATGTAATTTTCAGTTTATGTTTTTCTCTTCTTAGTTGTAATCTTTTGTTTATTGCAATAAAATGTCATTTCTTTGTCTAAATTATCTTTTTAATGTTTTTGACAAAAGGGGGAGAAATAAACTTGTTTTGTGAATCACATGATTAAAACTTAAACTTTTGCAAAATTAAGCATTTAGTGAGGGGGAGCACAATTTAACAAAATTTTCAGTTTTAACTTGAAGCATATATCATACAGAAGTTACTTTATTCCTTCCTAATCACAATATCAAGTATATTTGTCAAAAAATCAAAAAGGGGGAGATTGTTGTGCCTAGTTTCCAAAATCCCTTGTTTTGATTATTTGACGAACTTATACTTGATTTTGTGAAGTTACTAACATTGTTTCAAGTGTTTTAATGTGTTGTCAGTTAAATACTATCATGACAGAACAAAATCAAAGTGAAAAATAGCACAACAGCAATATTGCAGCAAGGTCGCGGTCGCTACCAAACTATCTCGATCGTGACTCTTCAAAGAAAATTTTTCTCAAGTCATCAGAGTGGTCGAGATTCAGAAGTCTCGCTCGAGACCCAACCTTAGCACAGGTGTCTTGGTCGCGACTCAATGGATAAAATTTTAGTAAAGCTCCTGGACTACTCGCGACTCAAGTGTCTCGACAGTGTCTCGGTCGCTACTCAGCCTCAGCACAAGTATCTCGGTCGCTACTAATCAGTCTCGGTCGCGACTCCTGGTTTCTCACTTTTCTCATCCGCTACTTTCAAATAAAGCCGTTATTACCTCTTAGCCAGTCTCGGTCGCTACCAAGATGTCTCGGTCGCGACCCGCCAAAAGTCTATTTATTCAAATTTTAAGATATTGTCGGGCCTACGAATAATTCTTTGGAGCCATTGTCTGCCACTCCCAATCGGCGAGTCTCGATCGCGACCCAAAAGTCTCGGTCGCGACCCAAAAGTCTCGGTCGCGACTATGCTGCATTTCAGAATAATAAATTTCTTTGACGCTCCAAACGGCTAGTTTTCAAATATCTTCTATAAATACCCTCACATTCAAAGATAGAGGTACAAGACAACTTCTGCACTCTATTATCTTCAACTCTCTGTACATTTTACTTCAATCTACTTTGTTTTATAAGTGTTTATTGGATAATCCTTAAATCCAACATTAATGTTGTTTTTAGTTGTGAGTTAGCTTTAAACTCATCTTTGTTTATATTCTATGTAAAGTTTGGAGTTAGCTATAAACTCTAAATTTTGAGGTGAACTTGTAAAACCTCTCTTGTAATTACCATTGATGCTTAGTGGAACCTAATTCCTTTCTAGGATTAGAGAACTGGACGTAGGCTCGAGATTATAGCCGAACCACTATAAATTCTCTCTTTTCATACCACCAAATTTTCGCGTAAAATTTCTAAAAGGCCACTAAGTCAACCCGCCTCTTAGTTACCAAGGGACCAACAACGGGGATAGTGGTAGAGGGGAAAAGTAAAAAAGAGAAGACGGTGGTGGGTGGTGGTGGCAGAGGGGAAGGGAAGAGGAGAAAACGGTGGGTGATGGTGGTCTTATAGTGAAGGTGTTTAGACGAAGATGACGATGAAAAGGAAAGGAAGAGCAAGTGGCTGGAAGCTTCACTGTGGAGGCAGGCACTCTGATGTAACTTATTAGAGTGATGGTGGTAGTGGTCTTGTGGTGGAGGCGTTTAGAAGAAGAAGACGACGATGAAAAAGTTAGGGTTGGTTTAGGAAAATATAAGAGAGAGGTAGCTAACTAAGAGAATTAAGGTTAGGTTTGGGAATATATATATGGTTCGGTTGGTTCAGTTTGGTTTCGGTTTTCAACCTTAAAAACCAACCATTGAACCAATAATTTTGGTTTTCTCCTTTTACAATCGAAAACCGAATTGAAAACCATCGTAACAAAAATTATCGGTTCGGTTCGGTTCCATTTTTGGTTTTTGGTTTTCAGCTTTTTATGAACACCCTTATCTCCTATTTTATTCTTTTTCCAAGTGAAAGATACTAATGTACTACTATATTTAAAAATTACTTTGGTTCATTCATCTAGCTAGCTTTGTACCATTGGACCCTGAAATATAAAGTATTAGTGTCTATCAGCAGCTAGATTTCAATTTTGCTCGGTAGACCTCAACTATAATTTTAGTAGTGCTATTATATAATTCAAGTAACCTAGCTTGCAAAGGAATCTCAATAAAATTCTAAAATTTATTATTTCTATTTATTTTTTGAGAAATAAATTTATTAGTTATATTTTATTCAATCTTATGAGGATATGGAATTATTAATTAAAGCATGAAATTGTCTAATTCCATTATTTTTCAAACATTTTGTCTTCCTCTGCAAAATTATTAATTAATAATGAAGGCATATACCTAATCCACCTAATCATATTCAACAATATTAGCTTCTTCTATTGGCTATTATTATGATACCACGAATTCTTACTCTGACGTAGTGGAAGTATCAAGAACAAGAAAAATTTATAAGCTGTTGATTAATGAAGATTAATTCTAGTAAATGGCTTCCAAACTCTATTAATTCAAACGAATACTAGAGATCAGGAATCCAAAAATGAAATTTGAGAAAAATAATATTATTGTCTGAAAAGCATCAAAACTCTTCTCTAAAGTCTTAAAGTTACATATAAATAGCAAAAATCATAAAGCCTTAATCCGAAACTAAAGAGGAAACCAAAAAATCAAAAATTAAAATTAATACAAAAATTGAAAATCACCAATTTAGAGGCCCAAACGATGGAATTTGCCTTAAAATGACTGATGTCAACAGCAAAGCTGATGTTTTTTTATCGTTGGCTCATTTCCAATGATATTAGGCCTAAAAATTGCCAAAATTGCACACCACCAACCTTGGCTGCAATTTGCCGCAACAGGCTTATGCCGACTTGTCGTCCCACTTTTCTTAGAAATCTAATTTTGCTTCCATATCCGCATCATTCCCACCAGGGTAGGAAAAATTCAACCTCAAATTTACAGTAACTTTATCATCAGAAGAATCGCCATGGAAAGGAATTAATTGCTTAACATTGAACACATCGACCATACGGATATGGCTTGGTAGTTTGAGATGATAAGCATTAAGATTAATTTTCTCAATGATCTCCAGTGGTCCAATCTTATTGGAAAAAAGTTTATTGTAATCACCTACCGAAAAGTGATCTCAAGTCAAGACATCCCAAACAAAATCTCCCACCTCAAAATTCACCAGTTTTTGCTTTCTATCTGTATAATGCTTATACTTCACATTAGCCTCCTATAAATTGTCATGAATGGCCTGACAAATTTCTTATAGACTATTCACAAAATCTACTGCCTTCGCCTGTACTTTTGCATTGCTTAGTAATGGCATAAGACCTAGTGGTCCCTTGGGAGCAATAGAATATACCACTTAAAATGGACTGAAACCTGTACTCAGGTTGATTGCATAGTTATGAGTGAACTCTGCCTGACATAGCTTCTGATCCCAACTTTTCACATAATTGCCAACCAAACAACACAGAAAATTACCTAACAATCTTTTCATAACTTCAGTTTACCCATCAGTTTGAAGATGATAAGCACTACCAAAATTTAGCTATGTATTCACCATCTTTCACAAGCTTTGCTAAAAATCATTGAGAAATCAAGTATCTCTGTCTGAAATAATAGATGTACGCAGTGCATGAAGACGATACACTTTTATAAAGAATAATTGAGCCACTACTACTGCATTTGTTGTTTTCTTGCAAGGGATAAAATGGATCATTTTAGAAAAATGATCAACAACAACATAAATAGATCATACCCTCACTGCGTACACGATAGTTCTAGTATAAAGTTCCTACTAATATCCACCCAAGGTTGACAAGGCACCGGTAACGATATATAAAAGCCTGCGTGTGTGGCTGCTCCCTTAGAGACTTGACAAATATGGCATCAATGCATATAATTCTTAACTTTTTTTTCTAATTATAGGACAAAAATAAGATGACTGAACCATCTGCAAGGTTTTGTCATGCCCAACATGTCCCTCTCTATGTAAGTCACGAATGATGTGCAAACGTAAACTACATTTAGGAATACAAAGTTGGTTTCCCTTAAACAGAAAACCATCATGAAGCAAGAATTCTGTAGGTTCGCGTACTTTTATCTTTTTAATCACAACAGAAAAATAGGGATCAGTATTAAACAAATCACAAAAAGAGTCCAGTCCAGGTACCTTGACGCGCAATTGAACCAGAAAATTACTGCGACGACTCAAGGCATCTGCAACTCGATTAGTAACCTAGCCTTGTGCTTGGCTACAAAAGTGAATCGTTATAGATAAGCTATCCAAGTAGCATGTCGTGGTGAAACTTTATCTTGGCGTTGTAAGTGTTTTAATGCCTCATGGTCAGTGTACAAAACAAATTCATTGTGGTACAAATAATGATGCCAATGGTTAACTACTTGTACCACTGCACAAAACTCCATATCATAAGTGATGTAATTAAGCTTTGCTCCGGAAAGATTTATGCTAAAATATGCCACCGGTAGACTGTTTTGGCTTAAGACAGCTCTGATTCCTAACTTTGAAGCATTGCTGTGCAGTTTAAAAGGTTATGAGAAGTTAGGAAGCACTAAAATGAATGTAGTCGTCAAATGCCTTTTTATTAACTAGAAGGCTACTTCAGCTTCTTCTGTCCATGTAAACTTCGTTCCTTTCATGCAATCTATAACAAAAGCCATAATACTGTTAAAATGAGGGATGAATCTTCTATAGAAGGAAGCAAGTCTAAGAAAGCTTCAGACTTAAGTGATTGTAGTCAATTGAGGCCACTGCTTCACAACTTTGATTTTTGATTCATCTACCTGCAGGCCTTCCCTAAACACAACATATCCAATAAATAACACTTTTTGCGTTAAAACAATACACTTTTTTCTGTTAGCAAATAAACTTTCTCTGCGAAGCACACATAAAACCTCTTATACATGCTAAATATGTATGTCAGTTTTAGCACTATATATCAAAATATCATCAAAATAGACAACAAAAAATTTTCCAATAAATGGTCTCAAAGCTTGGTTCATCACACGTATAAAAGTACTTGGTGCGTTTAATAATCCGAATGGCATTACTAACCACTCATATAATCCTTCACGAGTTTTGAAGGCAGTCTTCCATTCTTCTCCAACCTTGATATGAATTTGGTGATACCCGCTCTTTATGTCCAACTTGGTGAAAACCGTTACTCCACTAATCTGATCAAGTAAATCACCCAAGTAAGGGATAGGAAAACGGTACCTTACTGTAATTTCATTAATTGCTCGACTGTCTACACACATGCGCCAAGACTCATCCTTCTTTGGTGTAAGAAGAGCCAGTACCATGGACTCATACTTTCATGCACGTGTCCTTTTAGCTAACAATTCTTCAACCTCTCTCTACAACTCCTCATGTTCAGCTGGACTCATCTCGTAATAAGGTATTTTAGGTAATGCTGCCCCTGGTTCCAGATCAATGTGATGCTGGATATCAATGGTGGTAAACTTAGAGATAAATTATCACGATAGACATCCTTAAATTCTGCCAGTAGGGGTGCAATTTCTGTTGGTGCTGCCAATTCATCTACAGCTTCTTTCCTTATCAGCACATAAAAAACTTTAAAATTCTGTAACTCCTCTTTAAACTTGGTTAAAGGCAACAAATTCATACTGCCCTCCGTAGGCTTTGGTATGTCATCCATCAGCTAGGTTGCAAAATAATTCTAACACTTTCGAACACAAAACTATGAGTATTAAGTCTTCCATCAAGCATGACCTTTCTACTATATTGCCAAGACCTTCCCAATAATAACTGACATGCATCCATGGCAACCATAACACACCACATAGAATCCTTATATCTCGCACCAATGGAAAAAGAGACCAAAGCATGTAAAGATACACTAACCTCACCTTTTTTCTTTAGCCATGATAGTTTATATGGCTTAGGATGTTACTCGATCTTAATATTCAACTTTTGGACTGCCTCCATAAACATAATATTTTCGCAACTCCTTTCATCGATGTCAAAATAGCAAACCTTTCCCAGGATAATGCAAGAGGATTGAAATAAGTTACTACACAGCCATGGTTCTTCTGTTACTTTAGGTGTCAAGTAAGTTCGCCTGACTACTAACACAACCCTGTATCACCTGTCACCACCTCCTCCTCTATTTTTTTGTAAAAAACAGGTTCACGCGCTACCTCCGATAACTCCTCACCATCCGGCTCAACCTGATATGCTAATTTTCGAGTTAATCGAGTTTCGGGTTGATTACCATTAACCCTAACCCAACCCATTTAATTTCAGGTCGGATTCGTGTCGACCCATTTATTTAAACAGGTCAAAAAACCTTAACCCTAACTCGCTATTTTCATGTCGGATTCGTGTCAGTTTAGCAGGTCTGGTCAATTTTTAATACCCCTAATGGGAGACGAGTGGTAGATGGAAAAGCAGCTATACAGATAAAGAAGGGAATTGAAATTCAAAAAATGAGATAGAGGAACGGCTGAATAGATATAAACCTAACCCTAGCTTAATACAACATAGTTTTAATAAACGGGTTAGATAGGTCGGGTTTCGGGTTGCAATTTCCAACCCTAACCCAACCCATTTAATTTCAGGTCGGGCTCATGTCGACCCATTTTTTAAACAGGTCGAAAAACCTCAACGCTTACTCACTATTTTAGGTCAGGTTTATGTCGGGTCAGCTTTTGACAGCCCTACATCCGGCTCATCAATTTCCATAAAGAATGATTTCCTAGTAGCAGTCTTCCAACACTCCGACTGCCTATCTCACCAAACCCAAAACAACACATACTTCTACTACTACCTGCAGATCTAGGAAATTGATTAAGATTATTTGTGCATCTGCCAGATCCGCCACTCACAGCTTTGTTCTCAACAGCACTTTTGCCACTACCAGATGCTCTCGTGGTAGTGGAATTACCAAAATTGCTAGTGCATCAGTTCTACTTCTCAATCTGTAAATCTTTTTAATGTATGGCTAGGATAGACATAGGATCAAACAGAATTTGTACCTGATAAGTGCTAGAAAAATATATATATTTATATGGAATTATTGTTTAATTTTGGTCTTAATTGGTATTTAATTTATATTTAAAGCACTTGTTTTGTTATTTTTCACTTAATAGGTCATAATCGAGCATTTATGTGAAAAGAAACGGAAAAAGGGCAGTAATGCCTCAAAGAGGAGTAATTTTGAAGAAGTTTTGAAGTTCAAAGAGTTTTTAGGCAATAAATGTAAAGTTTTTTGGACTAGAAGTGAAATTGCCCAAAACATAGAGTTTTGGACTCAGTTTAGACTAAAAGTTATGAATTGAAAAGCAAGTGGTTGTGCACCGTTTCAATAAAAGAAAGAAAATAAGCTTGTATTTTGATAGAAGGCAACACATGGGACGTTGCGTTTTGCATAGAAAGGGCCGACATTTTGTAGGTTTTATATAGTGTTTTACTATGTATAAAAAGCTGTCTGCATGCTATCATTTTGGATCGAAAAAATAGAAAGAGCTTTGTAATTCAGACGATTCTCAGTGATAAAAAAGGACAGAAATAAATAAAGGGGGAGAGAGAGACGAGAGGTTTTGAAACACAGATCAGAAGGGAAAAACCAAAGGGTAGAAGGAATAGACCCAATTGAATGAGAATCAGGGTGTTTCTTCTTCGATTATGGAATTAGAGATGAAACACAGTAATTTCAAAACCAAAAATTAAAAATAAAACTAGAGAAGCAGTGAGTTCTGAGATGAAGATGAAGAATAGAGAGTTCACAATGAGAGCAAGAAAGGCAGATGAAAACAAACAAGAAGGTGGAATTCTATTGCTTCACCATTGAAAATTGAAAGCAGAGGCAGTCTAAAAACCAGAAGGAAGTGAAGCAGCCATTTTTTATTTGAAGGTGCAGAACCAAAAGAAGCCCAAAATGTTGTCATTTTGAACAAATAAACCAGAACATAGGCACACCAAAACAGTGTCGTTTTGGCAAGGAATAAGACAGGATATCCAGTATAGTATTGTTTTTAATTTCCTTTTTGTTTTTTGTTAATTCTTGTTGATATTGTGTTAATGACGATGATAAATTATTAATTATTATTTTGTGTCTGGATTTTAAGATGAACCTTGGAATTTATGTTGCAATTTGATTGTGTTAATGATTGTCAATTGACGTTGAGATTTAACTGCGATTATATTTGTTTAAATTGATTTCTGCTGGTGTTATAGATTTAAGTATGTTTTTGTAATTTGATATCGAGAGATCCTTTTTGTGAATTGATCGCACGTAATTAAAAAAAGTTGTGTCATATCCTAAATAGGCGTCTCACTCGTGACCCTAGTGGCGTGTGTGGTAGCTCTGTTAGGAATAGACAAATGTTTTTGAAGCATTGTTGCGCCCGCAATAAAAACATAAGACCTTGTCTCGCCCATGATCAATTGAGAGCGCCCATGAACAAAACAAGGGTCAGCAGCCTATGTTCTAGAGGGCTCTGTCGTGCCCGCGATAGTAATGTCTCGGTTACGGTGCCTCTGCTGGAGTTTTTCTAGCTCGTGATCAACTGGTCTCATGCATGACAATGTCGCAAATTAATGCTTTGCCTGAATCAATCTCTGTTGGTTCTGAAAGGACAAGAAAGGTATAATATGAATAAACAACGAGAAATATAGAATAATGACAATATGTAAGTACGAAATTATTCCAGGAAGGAATTAGAATAAATATGAGATAAGATTATTCACCATAAAACTAAACTTAGTTAATAAAAATGGAATTAAGTATTATACGGGTATAGAGGAAATAATTATTATAACCATAAATTACACTAGCGAAAACTAGTGTGTAAATATAGACCTGGTGGTTTAATAGTTAAATATAAATAAATGTGTTCAAGGAAGGATAAAATAATTATAATGTTAAGAGTGTGGAAATGGGTTAATTAATGGATATATT
>CATIWJ010475036.1:0-14535 GCA_949640765.1 Croton laevigatus | reverse complement strand
TCTCCAAATAATGCTCTGTTTTTTTTTTTTGACAAATGTAGGATGTTAGAGTCATATGTACTTTATGTTCACTACAAAGATAAAGTGAAGACAATTCGTAATGTTAATCCAGAAAAGTACAGCTACATACTGATGTTATATAATATGTATGATCTGTTCGACATTAAAGAGCCTGCTGTTGCAATTACCTATGGAATAGGGAGGTTTGAAGTGAATGATGATAACAGTGTGTTTGACATGTTTGAGATGTTCAAACACACTAATAGGATTGAAGTCTTTGTCAATTTTGAGGAGATTGCACCCATATCTATGGATGGCTCACAGGGTAGGATTGATGATGGTGTTGTTAGGAGCAGGAGGTTTGTTAAAGATATGTTTGAAGCTGAAGCTGAAAGTACCTCTTACTTAGCACTCCCTCCACCACCACCAGTTATAGGTGCTGCACAAGCCACATACAATGCAGCATGTATCCATGAGACTGAGGAAGAACCAATACCAGCTGCTATAAGGGAAGGTTGTGTTTCCCAAGTCACAAATAAGGGAAAATGTGTCCATCAGTCTGAGGAAGAACCAATACCAGCTGCTACAAGGGAAGGTTGTATTTCCCAAGTCACAAATAAGGCAGCATTTGTGGAGCAGTCTGTACAAAAAGCACCTGCTGAGGATGAGCAGCAACCAAAAAAATAGAAGGAGACTTATGTTAGTGGTTCTAAAGCTTAGCAGTCTTTACTTAATACAAGTGAAGGAGTGAAAGACAATTCAATCATGTCTTTCTTGAAGAAAACTTCACATTTGCAAAAGAGGTATGGGAAAGCAAAGTTTAGCAACAAAAAAACCTTCAAATGAGGATGGTGTATCTACATCTACAAGAAGTAAGATACCAGTAAGAAGGGGGGACCAACATTAGGAAAATACTCTCTAAGGCCTAAATTAAAAGAAAAAATGGCTGTGGAAGATAATGTAATTGATTAAGACAGTGAAGACAGTGAAGACGAAGACTTTGTTTTTCATTCAGATTCTGAATCAAGTGAGGATGATTCTAATAATGACTGGCAGCCAGAACTACATGGGGAAGACACAGTTTCTAGTGGGGAAGAGAGTGATAATTGGAGCAACCAAAATAATGAAAATGATGGCAAAAATCTAAGTGATGTGGAAGCAGAGTATGTATCTACCCGGAGAGATGCAAAAATACATGAAGCTGTCAAGATTCCAATCAATGAATATAGAGCAACAGCAAGAAGCCCAATAGTGTTTTCAATTAAACAAACCTTCAAAGACAAGAAGACATTCATTGAAGCCGTAAGAGATTATGCAGTAATAGAAGATTTTTCAGTTGATTGGATTAAGAGTGACCCAAAGAGAGTCACTGTTGCTTGTAAAAGTGATAATTGTAAATGAAGGATACATGCTAGTGTTTTGTCAAATAAAGTGACTTTCATGGTGAAAACACTCCAAAAGGATCATACTTGTAGAAGGAGATTGGGTAAGACAAATGAGGCAACGAACACCCTTTAGATAAAAAATAAGTTGGATGACATGTTTAAAGCAGATCCAAATATGTCATATGATCTAATGGCTGCAGAGTTGAATAGGAAGTATGGGGTGCAAGTACAAAAACATCAGTTATACAGAGCTAGGAGAAGAGCTAAGGATGAGATTGATGGTTCTCACACGGAGAGTTATAACCATTTGAGGAGGTACATAAAAGCTATAATGAAATACAACCCTGGCTCAATTGTCAAATTTGAGCCGAAAGGGACAGTGGCTAATAATGGTTTAGTAAAATTTGGGAGGCTCTTCATTTGCTTTAAGGGTTTAAGGGATGCTTTTTTAAAGGGATGTAGACCATTTATTGGTTTAGATGGGTGTTTTCTAAAAGGTCCGTACGGAGGAATATTACTTTTTACTGTGAGTATTGATGGAGATAGAGGTGTTTTTCCTCTCGCGTGGGCAATAGTTGAACAGGAATGTGGTGCGTCATGGAAGTTTTTTTTGGACTACTTGGAGCAATCAATAGGACCACATGGTGTTGTTCCTTGGACATTTATGTCTGACATGCAAAAAGTAATGTATTGATATCATTACTTCATATGCTCAGCATATTACAATACAAAAACCTCATTATTTTTCCTATTTAAAAACATTTTTGTCCTTATTTTTTTAAAATAAAACTTGTCATGATTGTCTTGTGTTAGTTATAACTACATGTACAAGTTGGGACTAAGCTTGTTAATGTTACTATGTGTTTAGGGTCTACTAGAAGCAGTTCAGATGTATTTCCCATATTTAACTCATAGATATTGTGCGAGACACATTTTAATGAATTTTAGGAAAGAATTCCCCGGTGTCATAAGTGATGAAGAATTTTAGGGTTGTGTCAAGAGTTCACACTTGCAGGAGTTTATTTTCAACATGACAGAATTAAGCAAGAAACTGGATGTAAAGCCTATGGCTTGGTTAATGGATATACCTATGCACCATTGGGCTAGGCACGCATTTTCAGATATCTCTAAGTCTGAGCATGTTACAAATAACATGACAGAAAGTTTTAATGCATGTGTTTTAAAGTTCAGATCACTACCAATTGTTCCTCTATTAGAATCGATAAGGGTTAAGTGCATGATCAGACTACATCAGAGATGTGTAAAAGGTGCTACATGGGATGGTCAAGTAACCCCAGCAGCAATGAATGATTGTAGAGAATCAATGAAAGCTTCAAAGAGATGTATGGTACACTAAAGTTCAGATTTTGAATTTGAGATTACAGAGGGCAATTACAAGTTTGTTGTTGACTTGAAGAAGGCACATTGTACTTGTTTTTATTGGAGCATTACTGGTATTCCATGTAAGTATGCAATGGCATCTTTAGCACATATTAGATGCAAGGATTATGAGCCATACTATCATCCATACTTTTCAATCTCTAAGTTTAAGGAATGCTACTCAGAGGTTATCCATCCCATACCAAAAACGGACTTTAGTCCTTTGGATGATTCGTATAAGATGTTGCCACCAGATGTGAAGAGAAGAGCTGGCAGACCTAAAAAGACAAGAAACAGGCAAGATGGGGAAGGGCCATCTGTAACAGTATCAACTCATGCCATTTCAAAAAAGTGCAAACAATGTGGGAAATTTGGTCACAACAAAAGAACGTGTCAAGGACAGCCGACACAAGTAAGCCATTCTAAGCTGTTTACTTATTACATTACTCTTCTCCTGATGTACTTTAAATATGTATTTACTTGTTATTGGGTATAGATGAAATCTGCAGGTTCTAAAAGGAAGAGAGGAGGAGATTCACAAAATGCTTCAATTGGTGCAGCAAATCAGGTTTGTAATGTTATTGTTCTTTATTTCATAGATGCTAAAAATGATAAATGTCATTTTTTGTTTGTTTAGGATAATGTTGGGTCTCAAGGGTCAGTTGCAGGACCGACACAAAATGTTAACAGTCAAGAAATGCAAACCAGAGCTTCAAGAGGCAGTGGAAGACATTCTGGAAGAGAAAGACATGCAATAGGTGGGAGAGGCAGAATCAGCAATAATAAGCAACAATGAACAACATTTGAACTTTTTTTGTTTTTTTTGGTGATTACTATTGGTTATTCCCTAGCTGTTATATTTTGCAAATGTATGAAAAACTAGTTCTTAACTTATGTAGGACAAATACAGCTTATGATACTAATTAATGAAGGGTTTAACCATTTTGGTTCTTCTTGTTTAAGATTGAATTGTTGTTCTTTATTAATGATTTCAACATGATAGTTGTGACTGGTTTGAGTATGAATTATGGTTTCTGCAGCTTTGGCAGTATGGTAAAATGTGGTTCTATATTCCCAGTTAAGGGTGTATTCTGCACAATCATATTGAGCTAATATTACAATTATAAGCAGAACCATATCAATTGATGTATATAATCAAATTCCTTCATACAATGGTTATGTATATGGTGACATTATCAAGATAAGTGCAATAATCATCTGAAATTTTCCTTCAAATCATCTGTACAATCATATGCAGCAATGTGTGCTTAATTCATCTGCAATTTTCCTACAAAATTTCGACATCATTTCGGCTTCAAAGAATCTGGGATTTTGGCAACTTACTTTTCATCCAAAAATCTACAAGTGAATGCATTTCCATTTTTGTTTTCTATCTCAACAACACCACAATCCTTTCATATCTAAAATACCATCCAGCCATCATAAATAGAAAAAACAGAACATTGTGGAAAAAAACAGAACAACATTGTAATTCATTGACACAAAAAATCCACACATCATTACAGTGGTATACAATGGATTACAACAAAATATGAACTAACTATTAAGAAGTAATCCTAAGCCTAAAACCTAGATATTACATGACCAAATAACAAAGACAACAGATGACACAATTCAAAGCTTGCCCAACAACAATGCCACCATCATTAACAACAAGATATTGCACATCACAGAAACAACAATTAAGAACCTCAAGCTCTCAATTTTCTCAGAATTATTTTTCACATCTTCTCGTAACTTTAAAATTTCTTTAAGGGCGATAAACTTCTCATAAACTCCTTCAATCTCAGCCTTGATATTGCTCAAATCCCTTCCCCCATCACTGTGAAGACTCATCACCCCATGACTGTTATTCCTTCTTCCTTCCACTTCATCGACAGTTTTGTACCATCCACGAAATGTACCACATCTGTTTTGCTTACAATAGTAGTATAATCGATTAGGGTTCTGGTTCGATTTACTGATATGAACACCGCAAGGCACATTACACTCACAATTAACATTGACAAAACGAGCTTGAAGGGAAGAAGAAGAAGAAGAAGAAAATTGAGACTTGATTACTTAACCCTACCTTTGCTCACTTTCACTTCGAAGATGAGAGAAGAACAATTCCATTTTTGAATTCCAGCTTATAAAGGTAGTACTTGCCCAAATCCTAAAGGGCAATTTGGGTATTAAATAAAAATAAACTGAGGTTAAAAATCCTACAAAGGCAATTTGGGTATTAAATAAAAATAAAATGAGGTTAAAAAGGTCATTGTCCATGTTTTTAATGGAGACTTTGACAGAAGGGTAATTGAGTTCACTTTTTAATTATATAGGGATTATCTTGTAGGATTCAAAAACAATAGGGATAAGATTGTATATTTATGTAAAATATAAGAAGGTAAATGTAAATTTCCTTTTAAGAAAATAAATTGTGAAAGAGGGATTAAATAGAATTAAGCTTATGACTCAATTGAAGGAAAGAGAAATGTAGGAGGACCAAAAGGGAAAATATAGGAGCAAATGGAAGAGAGGCAGAAGAAGAAAGGACCAAAGTGTAATTTTTGAGGGTATGAACGAAAGGAAATGAAAATCGTAGGGACCAAAATGATATTTTCTTGCCAAGATAACTACAACATTACAAAATTGTCAGAATCCGGTCGAAATTTTGGAAGGGAATTGAATGCTGAACAATTTGGTACCAAAATCGTTCGAAACCGTGCGGTATAGTCTGAGAAACTATCGAAAAACCGAACCCCAAAAACGAAAATTGTGATCTTTCAAAATCGAGCGTAGAGCTCAAAACAAATTGCATAAATCGATTCCTGGTATTGAGTAGAGCAGATTGGTGGTATCATTTGCTCCGACACGTTGCCCGAGGATGGAGTTCAGGCCAAAATAATTGAAAATCTTTCGAGGCATTTTTCGGGAGATTTACACGACGGTCGACGGAGTTAAGGCCATATTTGGAACGGAGGTGAAGAAAGGAAGAGATTGGGTGCTTGCTCGCCGTCGTGAGCTGCCGGAAACGTGAGCCGCCATTGGAGCTCGCGGCTGCAACTCGAGCGGCGAGAGGAGGAAGACGAAGCCCGCGGTAAATTCCGAATCAATCCTTGAATTTTCGATAAATTTTACAATTTGCCCAAAAACTTTGTGCCGCGTTTCAAAGAAGTCCCTGAAAATTATAATTTGACCCCTAAAGTGACTTTCGCTATACAAACGGGTCCAACAGATTATTAAATAACCCTTAAACTTAATTTTAATTAGGTTTTAGCCCAAAAACTCATAATTGAACGCAATTAGACCCTCTAAAAATTACAAATTAGCCCCAGAACTTATAAAATAGTTCAATTGGACCCAACAGAAGGACAATTTAAATTAATTGGTTGAGTAAGAATATTTTAGGACCCGAATTTAATTTATAAACTTACAAAATATTCAATTATTATTTATAGGACCCGAAATCGACGGAGAGCGCGAAAATTGAGAGTTTACGCGTAGGATCCGAGGTGGACTAAATACCAGATTTGGTATTATTTAGTACTTAAACTGAATTTGTTTTTCTATCATTATTTTAAGTAGTTATTATTTTATTTGCACTTGAGATTTTAAAATTGTTGGGTACTCGAATGTGCGTTCGAGTCAGAAATTATTTGTGAATTATTTTGTTATACTGACACGGTAATTACAGATGCAATGTACCAGCGAGGTAAGAGATAAATGATAGAATTTCATGAAAAGAACTTAATGAGCATATTTGAATGGAATGTTTGAATTTTATTAAATCTCTATATTATAGCTTTTGGAATTGAAAATGATATGCTATGAAAGAATGAGAAATTATGTTTAACTCTACCTGGTAATTGGAGTCCTAGTGATAAGAATATGTCGACATGTGGGCAAAATCATGTACAGGAGATTGTTGTAAATTATGCTATTGTATTAATTGTATTGGCGTATTGTCTAGATGGCCTGCGCAATACTAAGAAAAGATCGTATTGGTATATTGTCTAAATGCCTTGCGCAATACTAAACCAGAATAGTATCGTCGAATAGTCTAAATGGCTATACGTGATACAAATGGAAGAGTATTGGCGTTATAGTCTAAATGGCTATACGGAATGTAGCCCTTAGTCTTATATTGGAATCCAGTATGACCAGTAGAGTAGAAATGAATTATTACATCAAGTATGCTCAGTAATTTGAGATAAACAGAATTTTGTTAATGAGTTGTTTTGTTAAATGACTACTGCTTTCTATGATTATATTAAATATGATTTCTTGAAATGAATTTGTCAACTGGCTTTAAGCATTACTGTTTTTATATTGTATCCACTGAGCATGGATGTGCTTAGCGAGTTATTTCTGTAACTCGCAGGTCCGCTTATAGACGACGAGCCTGAGGAATTGCAGATTTCTAGAGAGTTCTCAGAGGACATTTTGTTTGGAAGAAACTTTTGTCTTTTGTAATATGGCATGTAACTGATCTATATGTTAAGTGTGAACACTTGTTTGTGTATACTATAAACTGTAACGCTAGGGACAGATTTCTATGTAAATAAATAAGTTAGGTACTGTAGCGCATGTAACGTATCCGTATGCTACTCTAACGTTGTAATAAAAAAAACTATATGATGTTAGCTGTGTATGATGTCAATAACGGTGCTTGTGACATCACAACTTGTCTTATTCGTAAGGCGGGTTGGGGTGTTACAAAAATGGTGTTGGTAAAAAAATTTCAAAGTGCAATAAAATCGAGCACCAAAATTGCAAAAAGTGTAAAAATAAAAATCTAAGTCAATTTCAGGGGCTAATTCTGTAATTTTTTAGTGGTTAAAATGTCAAGTTAATGGCGGCGACTAAAGTGTATATTTAGGCCAAACGGTAGTAATGATAGAGCAATTATGTCAAAATAGAGTGATAAAATAATAATAATAGCTAAACATCAGTGATGGAATAATAATTTTTTCTAATATTAAATCACAGTGGAAATAAATTATTTTATGACAATAATATTAATATTTTAATTAGAAGTGACAAGGTGATGGCAATTTCTTTAAGGGTGGTTACATAATAATTTTTTTGGATGATCACAAGTTGAGTAAAGGAATGATTGCATTTAAATTGTTGGATGGCTTCAGACTAATTTGGATCAAGGCATGACAAGAATTATTAAGATTAGCGCTTTTAATCCTTAGAGTACTGCATTTTCACGGATCGGATGTATGACCTCGTGGATAAGCTGGAACAAGCTTGCTAATTAGTGGTTGAGTTTGATAAATTGATACTTAAATATGATATGAATAAAATATCAATTGTCAGTTTTTTTTTTTGCCAAATTGTCAGGTACTACCTCCATTTTCATGAGTTGTTTATATTTTCGTTTTTTGGTGTTTTTTGAGTTGTTTACATTTCTATTTATAGTAAGTTTTGTAATTGTTTATTATTATTATTTTATTGGTATTGGTGAAAAAGTAAGTTTTTTAAAGGTTTAATAATTGTTTATTATTATTTTTGTATTGGTATTAGTGAAAAATGGATTTGTATTGGTATTGGTGAAATAGTGAATGTAAAGAAATGAAAAAAACAGAGGTAGTACTTCTTTTATTTTTCGACTTGGCAAGCTTCGGAGTAAATGTTTTACCAAGTCAACCATTTTAATCAGAAAGTCAAAAAAACAAAATAGAAAAGACTCATGCAATTTGCAAATATTAAAAAATAATTGAATTTAATAGAAGTAATTTTATTTTTGAGAACTTGTGCCTTGCAAAACTCTAGAGCTAAATAAGAGCTTAGATATTTGTTTTGTGCGGAAAATGAGTACTATTGATACCTTAAAACTAAATCTTAAAAGTAGCTAACTACTCATCATCTTCATGTGCACTATTGAGTTTTTATTTACGGAACATTTAGCCCCTATTTACCATAGGACAGATGTGGTTATACTCAATTTAATGCATTAAACCACTAAAATTTTGAGCATTGTGAAAATTGGGGAAAATTGAGTGAAAAATAGGATAAAAGTGCCCAATAAAATTTTAAATACTACATCCGTATTTTTTATTTTTTTTTTACATTTTAAAAGGTATGATTAGGTTTAAATTTGGTGTTGATAGTTTGATAGGTTGAATTAGGTAGATTAAAGTATGTTTAGGTTAATTATAAAATATGATTAATGTAGTTTAGTTATAATATTTTAATCTACCTAATTCAACTCATCAAACTATCAACACAAAACTTGAAGCTAATCATAATTTTTAAAATGTAAAAAATGAAAATATGAGGTAGTAATTCTTTAAAAAAAAAGGAAAAAAAACATTTCATGCGTTTTTAAAAGTTAATTCACTTTAATTAATAAAATAATGAATGTACTTTTTTTTTTTTTACAGAGAAAATAATGAATGTACTTAATTATAGAAAAATATTTAACAATTTCAATATGGATATTGCTAATTGTCCAGATTCTGGATGGCCAGAATGATATTTTCGTAATTAATGCAAGTCAATTTTTTTTTTTTTCATTAACAGATATGCCATTGGGAGTGATTACACAACCATAAAAGCTACCCTCCCATTTGATAATAAATGTTAGCTACCATAATTAATATAGATTTACAGTTTCAAAGTTCAATTAATGCGAATAAAATATGATATATAATTAATGTATTCTACTAAAATACATTAATACCACGTAAAATCAGGTCGAACTAGAATGTGAAGTCGAACTCTACTTATTTTTGGTCTAATTCAACATAAAATTAGGTCGAATTAGACTTATATGAAGTCGAACTTTACTAATTTTTTGTCTAATTCAACATAAAATTAGATCGAATTAGACCTATGTGAAGTCGAACTCTAAAATACATTAATACCACGTAAAATCCGGTCGAACTAGACTGTGAAGTCGAACTGTACTTATTTTTGGTCTAATTCAACATAAAATTAGGTCGAACTAAACTTCTGTGAAGTCGAACTCAACTTATTTTTGGTCGAACTATGATATGATTCTACCGAATAGAGGTATTACGATCAGAACGCCAATTCCTAAATATAATTCTTCGTGTTAGTCGAGTTATAAGCTGTATTAGTCTAACTACATAATTTTTTTTATCATTTTAAGTCTAACTATATAAGTCTAACTATTAGTTGGCCTATATCGTAAACTAAAAGTTAACAAATACATAATTTTTTTTAACATATTTAAATTTTAATCTTATGACTTATGAATGACAATTTTATCAATAAAAACCATATTTTTAACTTAATTCTATGAAAATACATTAATTCCACGTAAAATCAAGGTGAACTAGACTTATGTGAAGTCGAACTCAACTTATTTTTGGTCGAGGTCAAATTGTAAATTTTAGTGAGCCATCAAAATACTAAAAAATAAATTAGACTAATTCATCTTATAACTCGACTAACCCCGAAGAATTATATTTAGGAATTGGTGTTTTGATCGTAATACCTTCATTCGGTAGAATCATACCATAGCTTGACCAAAAATAAATTGAGTTCGACTTCAAATAAGTATAGTTCGATATGAGTTTATGTTGAGTTAGACAAAAAATAAGTTGAGTTCGACCTAAGTTTATGTTGAATTAGACCAAAAATAAGTAGAGTTCAACTCCACATAAGCCTTGTTCGACCTGATTTTATGTTGAATCAGACCAAAAATTAGTAAAGTTCGATTTTACATAAGTCTAGTTCGACATATGTATTTTAGTAGAATACATTAATTATCTGTCATATTTTATTCGCATTAATTGAACTTTAAAAATGTAAATCTATATTAATTAAGGTAGCTAGCATTTATTTATCAAAACACTATATTTAATTACTGACACATATTTCAAAATTAGATTTTAATGCTTATCCAAATTTCCAAGACTCCAACCTTTCATATTCCCAATGCATTAAAATGTCTAACTGGACCTTACAGAGGTCGAGCTTGATGTCGAACTTAAACTAATACAGCTTATAACTCTACTAAACCGAAGAATTATATTTAGGAATTGGTGTTCTTATCGTAATACCTGTAATCAGTAAAATCATACTATAGCTCGACAAAAAATAAGTTGAGTTCGATTTCAAATAACTATAATTCGACCTGAGTTTATGGTGAAATAGACCAAAATTAAGTAGAGTTCGACTTTACATAAGTCTAGTTCGACTGATTTTATGTGAATTAGACCAAAAATTAGTAAAGTTTAACTTCATATAAGTCTAGTTCGACCTAATTTTATGTTGAATTAGACAAAAAATAAATAGAGTTCGACTTCACAGTCTAGTTCGACCTGATTTTACATGATATTAATGTATTTTAGTAGAATACATTAATTATATGTCATATTTTATTCGCATTAATTAAATTTTAAAACTATAAATCTATATTAATTAAGATAGTTAGCATTTATTTATCAAATGGAAGGGTAGCTTTTATAGTGATAATTCCTCCGAAAAGTATATCTGTCAATGAAAAAAAAATAAAAAAATTTACATTAATTATGAAAATGTCATTCTTTCATGGGCCAACAATTATTATCGTTTCAATATACTGCTCCTATTGAAGTGGGTAGAATGTGATAAAAAAAGACAAAGAGACGCTAATTTGGATTTTTGGGCCCGTACGCTGGATTATTAAACAGGCATACACGTGTCAATTGCTTAATCGGTCCCGTTAACTTCTAATTACGCCAATCAATATAAGTTTATTTCCGATTGTGTTTACGATGAGATTAACCAACGTTTTAAACCATTCTTCCTTCCTTCTTTCCTTCTGTTCCTGTTCTTGATTTTGGAGTTTCGTTCAGATTCATGGATAGTCTCTTCTTTTTCCAGTCCCCCACCAACTCCTCAGATAAATTATCTACAATCCAATAAATTTATTTTCTATGTTTCGTTAGGTAAGTCATTTGACAAGCATCTTTTTCTATTTAGTATATTTTACTTGTCATGAACCGACCAATCCATGATTTCTTGTATTAGTTCTGCACGTTTCTTCTGTCTCTTATTTGAGTTCTGGATTCTGGGTTTTGCCTTTTTTTTTCCTGATTCCGTCCATTTCTTGGGCGAAAATGAAGTGTTTTCACTATTTCAAGGTCAAAAGCAGGCAACAAAGGTCCGCACCAGAGCTGAAAGAGGAAAGGAAAGCACATAATTTTTATTATTCAGGCGCAGATAGAATTGCAAAATCTTCATGTTCAGATAGTTCACAGCGTGGAATCCCGCAATTATACGAAGAAAGAGCGCATAATCTGCGGGAATTCTCCTTCTCAGAGCTCAGACATGCTACAAATGATTTCAGCAGGGACTTAAAGATCGGAGAAGGTGGCTTTGGGAGTGTTTATAAAGGCTCAATCAAGCCTGTTGACAAAAACGGTGACCCCGTGGTAGTGGCAATTAAAAAGCTTAGCAGAGATGGGTTACAGGTATAAATATTCTCATGTCATGTGACTCATGTCATTTGATTTAATTAAACCATCTGGGTTTTTCTTTGCTAATTAGGTGTGATCTGAGTTTGTTTCTCACCTTGTGTGAGGAGTGGTAGTTTTTTGCGTTCGAGTTCTTTTTAACTTGTTTTACTGATACAGGGTCATAGACAATGGGTAGCAGAAGTACAGTTTTTAGGAGTGGTGGAACATCCAAACCTTGTGAAACTTATAGGATACTGTGCTGTGGATGGAGAAAGAGGAATACAGAGGCTGCTTGTATATGAATTTATGCCAAATAGAAGCTTGGAAGATCATTTGTTCAACAGGGCATATACTGCACTCGCTTGGAAAACGAGATTACAAATACTGGCTGGAGCAGCTCAAGGGCTGGCTTATCTACATGAGGGTTTGGAAATTCAGGTTATCTTGTACAAAATATTTAACCGCACAATCTGATACGCTTTTGCATCGTTTTAGCAAGATTTATTTTTTATGATTTGGTTCAGGTTATCTATAGAGATTTTAAATCCGCCAATGTTCTATTGGATGAGTATTTCAAGCCAAAGCTTTCAGATTTTGGCCTTGCGAGGGAGGGTCCAGCAGACGGGCGAACACACGTTTCAACAGCAGTGAGTCTTTAATGTACTGTTTATTGAATGTTAAGTGAGTGTTGATACAATGTAACCTTGATTACACGGAAAAAAAAAATTACTGAAACTCATGCTTAAAGCTTACTAGTCATTCTCTAGCATTTTATTCAGTAGATAGCTATATCGAGACCAACTATTTCCCATATCAGGTAATGGGGACACACGGATATGCTGCTCCAGATTATATAGAAACAGGGCATCTCACCACTAAAAGTGATGTTTGGAGCTTTGGGGTGGTACTGTACGAGATTCTTACAGGAAGGAGATCGTTAGAAAGAAACCGGCCAAGAGCAGAGCAGAAGTTACTTGAATGGGTGAAGCAGTTCACTTCAGATTCTAAAAAAATTGTGTTGATAATGGACCCTCGACTTGAAAACCAGTATTCAGTGAATGCAGCTCGAAAAATTGCCAAGTTAGCTGACTTGTGTTTGTCGAAGAATGCAAAAGATAGACCAAAGATGAGTGAGGTTGTAGAGTCTTTGAACCAGATAATCCAAGATTCAGATGAACATGGAAGTATGGGTGATCCGAGTTTTGACACCTTATCTGAAACAGAGTTGGTAGAGCAAAGTAAGAATCCAAATAAAATAGAGGCCACAGAGTCTTGGAAAAGGAGGATGATACACCTCGCAAAACTTGGTGAGCATGTGGAGAGCACCAGTAGAAGAAGATTTATGATTATGCAGAGAGCCAAAGTTACCTAGACTGAAATAACTAGAGAAACAATATTTCTTAAACCTTGCTGTAGCAGTAACAATACTATTGCGCACATATTTTCCTAATGAAGAAAAACAATTATTGATTAATTACTATCAAAAATTTGATGGGAAGCAGAAAAAGAGTTTCCATTTCAATATTTGGCTGAGTAACATTGAATGTTACTTGAAACAAATGTAAATAAATATTACGGTATACAATCACCCTAATGTCATTATTCATACCATATATTGGCATTTAAAAGAACAGTCAGAGGATAACAAAATCTTTCGTTGGACTCATCATCTCAATGAAAATTGGGAAAAAGCATTATTTCTACAGCCTTCTCAACAATGGCTTCAAATTGTACAGTAAAATATGTCAATAACTTTTAAGATAATAAAATGAACACAACTTCTGAACTGGTTTCGTGTTCAATGGTGGCTTCCATGGTAATGGAAAACAGCTGTCCATCAAGCTCTTATAGAAAGCAAATGTTCAAACTTCGATCATTACCACTTTCGGTAGGAAAAAAAAAAAAATATAAATAAAGGATTGATGATAGAAATCCAAGGAACGGAGGAAGTTATATGTATCAGCATGTAACTTCATTATCAACTAGATCTTGTCCACAAAAAGCTAAGCCTCGATACAAGTATTGAACTCTTGAAGTCCTCTCTTAATTTCAATAAACCTGAATTAGTGGCCAAATCACTGTTTAGTCTTCGGATATGCAACTTTCAGAAAGGTTAAATGTCGGAGACGATGAGCGAATGATATGGATGCTGCAGAGATTTGCAGCCAGAAAATTCTAATTAAAGAAAATTATATTTGTTTTCTTAGTTGTCTTATTTTTAATAATTAGTATCCTAAATAGTTTAGGAATTAGAATCCTAAATAGTTTAGGATCTTCTTTTACTTAGCCTATAAAGTAGGATTTATATTTGTTTCCTTAATTAATAGTTAGAATCCTAAATAGTTTAG
>CATIWJ010474943.1:0-20504 GCA_949640765.1 Croton laevigatus | reverse complement strand
AGAGAAAGAATGCGGTGGTTTTTGCAGTTCAAGAGGAGGCTTTTGCTCTGCAGAGGGATAGCATCATAAGATATGGTAAGCAGGGGTGTTCAAATCGGATAATCCGATCCGAAATTTCAGATATCCGAAAAATCGGATCGGATATCCGATTTTAATTTTTTTTATTTTTTTTAATTACTTTTTTAAATTAAAAATCGGATAATCGGATATCCGATCCGAATTATCCGAAAATTTATATTTTTTTATTTTTTATTATTTTTTTAATTAAAAATCGGATCGGATCGGATATCCGAAATTTAAAAATTTCCGATCCGAGTCCGATCTGAACATTTTCGGATATCCGATCCGAAATATCCGAAACTATAAAAATCGGATCGGATATCCTATTTTTTAGATCGGATTAGGCGGATCGCGGATCGGATCAGTCGGATCGGATTATTTTGAACAGCCCTAATGGTAAGTATATTTCGAATGGTCTCAATTCCGCTGGTGAACCTAACTATGTTTGGATGGGGTGAGGGAGAGGTAATTAATGGAACGGTAAGGAAGGGTAAGGAGGAGTATATTAAAAAATTATTAATGTTTGGAAAGATGTTAGTTTAACCTCCTTAACTCTGCTTACACCCTAATTTGAAGGGTAAGAAAATTGGAGTTTTGAGAGGTAAAGGAGGGTAAGGCTTACCCCTCCTTACCCTTATGTACCATCGCGTAACCTTTTTCCAAACAGGAGTACGAGTGAGCTTACCCCTCCTTACTTTTACTTACCCTTCCTTACCCTCAATCCAAACAGGCTGGCGAGCTGATGTGCTTGCTAGTTGGACTTTGCCTCTTGTGGGTTGGATTAAGGTCAATTCGGATGGATCTTTACTTCAAAGTGGACACGCTGCTGCCGGCATTTTTCTTAGGGGTCTAAGTGAAGAATGGATGGTTGGCTATTCAATTAATTTTGGCTCATGCTCGATTTTACTGTGCTGAGCTTTAGGGTGTTTTTCATGGTCTCTTAATTACATGGGATAGGGTTTTTGCAAAGGGTGCTTCTACAATTCTCGTTCAAGAACAGGGAGACATGCACCGGTTTTTTTTTCCAACTCCTATAGTAGATTGTTTATACTGAGTTTCAAAATCAATTTTAATGGGTTGCAATTCACAGAAATCAACTGTCTTATAAATTTCATATGATTGCAAATTCAACGGTCTTAATTATTTTATATTTAATTTACTATACAAATTCAAATTTTACGAACTGTGAGCAACTGAAATTGATATTGATACTTAGTACAGACAATCCACCGTGCGAGTAAAAAAGAAAAAAGTCAAAAACCATGGATTGTCTTGTAGTATCTCCACGAGACAAATGGTTTTACCATTTTGGAAATTGGAAGTTGAATGTGTTAATATGTTAGTTGTGGAAATGCTATCTTTGCAAGCTCAAGTCCCTTCCTCTTGTCTTAATGTGGTTTCTTGATCAAGCGGGACTGGATTATCAAACTTATGAGAAGCGAATAGATGTGCATATTTTCTTGGCCATCAAGGTTATTTTTCTAGTTTTGAGATTTCTTTAATACAAGATCCTCTTTCAAATTTACTTGCTTTGTTGTACGACGAAAAGTGTTTGTACTTTGTAGGAGTGTTCAAATCGGATAATCCGATCCGGAATTTTGGATATCTGAAAAATCGGATCGGGGAAAATACCGATCCGAAAAAATCGGATATCAAAAATTCCGGATACCCGATTTAAATTATTTTTATTACTTTTTTTAAAGTAAAAATCGGATATTTAGATATCCGATCCGAATTATCCAAATAATTGACTCGAATTATTCGAAAATTTTCATTTTTTTTATTAAAAATCGGATCGGATATCAAAAAATCAAAAATTACCGATCCGAATCCAACCCAAAATTTTTTGAATATCCGAAACTCTAAAAATTGGATCGGATATCCTATTTTTCGGATCGGATCAGGCGGATCGAATTATTTTGAACAGCCCTAGTACTTTGTTTAATAGGGGATGTGCCCTAGTTTTTGCTTAATAATATTATTAGCATGGATAGTTCGAGTTGTTGTAAATTCAAATGCCTAATATAGTATTGGTGCTATCATCTATCTAAAAAATAAGATAAATCCAGCGTTAATTATTTTTCTTGTAAAAAAATAATTCAAGTAAAAAATTCAAATGCAAGTTTATCTGATTTTGTGTTGAGTCTACACAATCCCGATTTTTGGCACGAGTCAACTTTTTTTTTGACAAAAGCATAGAAATTACTCAATGTTTGCTAGTTTATTTTGAGCTTTTCTGGTTTTTTTTTTTTTTTTTTTTGACGAAAGCATAGAAATTACTCGATACTATAAAGTCCTTTAGACATTTATGTGCTCTTGTTAAAATCTCTTCTCAACTCCATTAATTTTTTATTATAAATGACCTGAATAACCTCAATTCTCTTGCATGTCATTTGAAAAAAAAAAATATATATGTATTTACAGAGTTCTAGAAATATTTTATTAGGAGGATAAAAATGGCAAATAAAATAAAATAGAAAGTTGTCACAGCCTAATTTTAATTACGGAAATAATAAAAGGACCAATTTATAATTTTGTAAGATATTTTAGAAATCATCCGTAATCATTTACAGTATTCTTATTCTGAATAATTATAATTAGCATAGTAAATTTCAAAAGTGATTTAAAATAATTATACAATCCCGAGAGACTTTCGATATGGAGAAATTTACGTAAATACCTTTTCGAAAATAAAAAAATAAAATAAAATAAAATAATAATAACAGTAGCAATAATAATAATAATAATAATAATAATCGGCAGAAAAGTTAAACAAAATGTTGACGGAATGAAAATGGTAGGCAGGATTTGTGAGGTTGTTAAAAATTATTGAGAAAAGTCATAAAAGGAAGGAGTAGGTAGGTATGGTGAATGCTGCAGCTTTGACAGGATGAGTTATGTGTTGGCTGGGTTAAAAGAAAAATAAATAAAAGAACAGAGAGGTTGAGGAGAGCAAAAGTGCTCTGTAAATTGAAAACCAAAACAGAAGAGAAAAAATTGTGTTATTTTTACTCTCCTGCATCAAACTTAAATTCTGAGACCACCAATCCACTTTTAGAAGTCTGGTGATCAAGTTGGACGTGAGAAACGTCGAAACCAGTCGCCGAAAGGGGGAGTTTCAGTCGGGTCAGTGGCGAAACTCGAGGAAATATACCAGATTTGTTCAACCTTGATTATCACCATCTTCCGGTCATTTTCCACATTATTTGAGGCCATATATCGACCGGCGACGAAGAGACGAAGATTTCGGTAGGTGGATCGTCAATTTTGGTTGTTGGAATCGAGAGATACAGCTGGGTATCTGAAACCCGGATCGTGACCCGCGTTACAGACATTCGGGTAAGGAAGACGATGGTTTGATTTAACATCTGGTCCGGTTAGCTCGAGTTGATTCAGCATTCGGTCGGGTCAACTTCAAAACAGCGCCGTATTAATTGGCGTTTTCCATATCGGTCCCTCTATGTCTCAGTATTTGCGCCACGGCCCAGGAACTTTCTGGAGTTCCCGTTTTGACCCATCCGCCTCTTCTTTCTTAGGTAATTGACCTTGGAACTTTGATTTCTCTTTCAATTAAGCCTAGCAACCTAATTTATTTAAATAAAATGTATTTATTTTAAAATTAAATATATTTAAGGGTCCAAATAAATTATTAGAACATTAAAATTAAGTCTGAAACTATGATAAATTAATTAAATTAATTTAATTTTTGGCACAAAAATATTCAGGACTTAATTTATTAATATTTAGATATTTATTTATATGAAATAAAGAGAGAGCCAAAATAGTAATTATCGAAAATAAATTTAATAGGAAATAAAAGGAGAATATTTAGAAGGAATTATTTGGACAGAATACTTGTAAAATAATAATAATAATAACAAATATATTTAGCACTTAATAAATTAATACTTAGGAATTTTAATTTAAAAAATAAAAAGAGACTCAAAATAACTATAGGAAAAGTAATTTAAGTAATAAATTAAAAAGGAATATTTAGACATAAATCTTACAAAATATGTATATAATTATGATGTTAGGTCTATCCGAAAAGAAGGAATAAGATCCAAAACAAAAAAGAACTGTTGAATAGAGGAGACCGCTAAAATAAATGTTTGATACTTTAACTACGAAAATATCGGTGTATTATTTTTTGCATGCATATAAATTATTGCTTATTTATTATGAAATTTAAAAAATAAATATTATTGTTTTAAAAATTATGAATTTTAAGAAAAAAAAATATTATTTTTGTGATGAAATTGTGATTTGGGAGAAATCATATTATTTGTGATTTAAATAGTGATTTGGATTGGATTTGAGAAAGTGCTTTGGAACTAATTATTTTGCTCTACTTAGGTTAAGTTGAACTAATGATAAGGGTATGATGCATCATATACTGAGCAATACTACGAATAACCAAGTTAGACTCTGGGTACTCCAGCTATGGTTGAGAGAATTACAGACTTTGAATAATTTGGATATGGCCATTAAAATAAAAATTGACTTCAATTAAAGTAGGATGCTCTGACTACAGCATAAAGTTATCCGAGACTTCAAAAATAAATACAGTAGCTTTATCACTGTGTTCACCAGATTCCTAGTAAAGCAACTCGAATAATATAACAGTGAAAGTAAATTTAGTATTGATTTGTTAATTATTTATTTTAAATGAGTTGTTTAGTATTTTAATATTTATTTTTGAATTGTTTTCTTTAAATGAATATTTATTGCTTTTGAATTTTAAATTGCATGTAAGTATTATTATTGTTATTTTTATAGTTAAAGTATTCACTGAGGGTAATCGCTCAGTAAGTTTAGTTCATTCTAAACTTGTAGGTATCGTAGAAGAGCAGAAGTAGTAAAGTTAGTAGACCGTCAGTTGCCAGCCAGCATTAGATTTTTATCCTTTAGGCTAAAGTCTTTTATCTTATTAAAAATAAATTAACAATAATCGGCATATACTAAATAAAAAACTTTTGAATTATGTGTACTATTTATATTATGGTTTGTAATAAGATGTGTTGAATAATTGTGATTTTTAATTCAGATATTAAGGTAAATAATTCAGAACTTTAAATAAAGAAATGAATCATTTTTAGATATTAAATTTGAAATATAATCAAAATTAAAATACCTATAATATACAAGTAGAAGACAACTGTAGCACTCACGGTAGATCTATAAAGGGCGCTACAAAAGACATTATAGTGTATATATATATTTTTTTGCCAGTATTATAGTGTATATTTAAAAATACACACGCATAAAAGTGTGATTTGATAAAAAATAAGGACAGAATTATAAATTAATTTTTTTTCGTCAATAGAAATTCATGGGCTGGGTTTTGCATCCATACGTTTTGTAACGGTAAATATGTTAGTATTAATAGCCCAAACCCGGAAAACAGAGAAGTTACCGCCTAAACAAAACCCAAAAATATTCCCTCCAAAACTCCAAAAACCTGATTCCTACACAAAACCCAGAAACGACTCTCTCCTTTCTACCTCTTTCAAGCTTCCAGACCACTCAACAATGATCTCTGTAACACCAGCAAGCGATTCATATCCAAATCCTACTCCTAAATCCAAAAATGCTTACCATGTCGGAGGAATCAAAGTGGAATTTCCTTATCAACCCTATGGAACACAGCTTGCATATATGGGGAGGGTCATTTCCACTCTTGATCGCGCCCAAAGAGATGGCCATTGCCATGCGCTTCTTGAATCTCCCACGGGTACTGGGAAATCCCTTTCGCTTCTTTGTTCTTCACTTGCTTGGCAACAGAATTATAAGTTTAAGTACCAGTATGCTAATCTTACTCAATCGAAGCCTAATCCTGAAGCAATGACTGATCCTTTGGGTCATGGTGGTGGCTTTATTCCGGAGACACAGCCTTTAAGTAAGTTTGAGATTGATCGCTTTTTCTAAACCTATTAGGATTCTTTCCCTTATTAAAGTAATACAATAGATTTGGGAACTTTTTTCTGGTAGCCTTACCTGTACTTGGGAATGTTATAGTTTCGATATTCTGGGCGATGAAGAGGGCTTTTATGTATGTATTAATAAATTAGATAGTTATATAAACAGTTGAATTGTTTAGGTATTCCAACACCTTCTGGAAATGTGGAGCCCCCTCAAACTGCCGGAGCTAACAAAGGTCCAAAGAAAAATGCTGCACCCACCATATTTTACTCATCGTAAGTTTAAATCTTGAATTAGTACAATGAATGGATGGTTTATTCCTTTCAGTAAATGCAATTGTATTGTGCTTTGAATTGCTCATGTAGAGTGAAGTATTGAATTGCCAATGTATAGTGAAGTACTGTCTCAAGTGTAGTTCAGTTACGCGGTAGTTATATTTCAGTACTAAATTCTACTGCTGGAGTAAAACATGAACAGGGTGTTTTATTTTATTTTTTTTTCAATCAGGTTCGTTAGAATAACGCGCATATAGCTTATTGTTATGGAATACTAGTAATTAGTTGATGCATTTGGCCAAATCTTATCACTTGATATTAATGAGCAAGTAAAGATAAATGACAAATTATGGAACTTGTCTGAGCATATATACCATGATTTCTTTAAGATGGCACAGTTAATACGTTTTTAACATTAGATGAATGTAGTCTTTTAAGTTTCCATATTATACATCAAAACGCTTTTTGTGATTTCATATGGTGATGCAGTAATTTTAATAACATGCTATGATAATGATTTTTGTTCTCTATTGCTTTACTTGGTTCCCTTCAGGAGGACACATTCACAAATCTCCCAAGTAATCCGTGAATACAAGAAAACTGCATATCGGGTGCCGATGGCAGTTTTGGTAGGTTTGTTCCTTCCTTTAACTATTGGGTTTTCTCTTGTTGTTTGGACATTTGACTAGCAGTTACTGTGATCATTATCACCATTCTATTTTGCACCTTGCTTTCCCTCCCTATTAGATTGCATATTTGGAAGTTCACTGTTACATTCTAGTTGGGCATGTTCTGGTTTTTATGATGACATGTTTAACTAAGTTGACACACATAAGACACACAATGCATACTTAAGTTTCAAATTCGATATTCACAATATTTCTGGAAGGTTGTTCACATTTCTTAAGCTTATTAATGTTATAGAAACTAATATTACTAACTCAGTCTCTGAAAGATATAAATGCCATGCCAAGGAATTTTGTGTTACTTGCTGTTCTTTAATTTGGAGGTCATATGTGTTCTTTTCAGGCTTCAAGGAAACATTACTGCACAAATAATCTTGTAAACGGGAAGGAAAATCTCGATGAAGAATGGTAGACTTTCAGCTTAAAATACATTTATATAAAATATCCTTTTTTTTTCTCACCCTGAAATATGCTTTACAAAATTTTCAGCAAACTTCTCCTAAAGGATCCTAATAATGGGTGCTTACAATTCAAGTGAGTTGTCTAAATTAACATCATTACTTATTGCATTCTATTATATTTTCCTTTAAACAATTTCTTTTCACAAGCAGAAATGCAGTTAAAGTTAGAACTCATCCATTACTTCAAAGGGGAGGTTGCCATGAGGTCCATGATATTGAAGATATCGTTAAAATTGGCAAACAAGTTAGAGGTTTATGTTTATTTTTAACTACAAATCCTTTTTATAGCACAGGCCTCTCCAAATAGATCATTCCCACTCAAGATCCCACCTGACATTTATTCAATTCTTTTCTTTTTTCAGGTTGTTCATATTATGCTGCTCGTGCAATGGCAGATGATGCACAGTTAATTTTCTGCCCATACAACTACTTAATTAATCCAGTGATCCGAGGAGCAATGGACATAGACATCAAAGGAGGCATTCTTATTTTTGATGAAGCCCAGTATGTCTTTTGTTTTTGTTCAGTTGTCGAGAAAAAGAATACCAAGAATTTTACAAATTATTTATCTTCCTCAATCATTTATAATATGTAAATATAAATTTTTCCTTATAACTTGTTTAAGCTGAATAAGCTGCATTCACTGTTTTCATCTAAAATAGAAAAGGTATAGCATAACTATTGGATTTCCTCGAATCCTCAGTTGTTGAGAGAATTATGGGCATCTTCTTTTCAGTCTCTAGGAATTTATCATTTGCTAAAGTCAGTACAGATGATGTATTCCCTTGCTATTATATGTTTCAAGACTTCAAGACTGTAGGTTTTTGAAAAATGTGTAATTGAACTGGTCATGGTTTTCTGAGTGTCTATTCGGTTGGGATTGACAAGTGTTCTTAAAGAATTTTCCTTGTCTGCAGCAACATAGAAGATGTGGCTCGTGATGCTGGTAGCGTGGATGTTGATGAAGATGTTTTAATCAGTAAGCCATACTAGCTTTTTGTTCCTTTAAATCAATATATTGCTTATCATTGTTTTGTGTTGGCAAAGGATTGCAGACTGAATTACAACAAATTTGTAAGCTTGATCCTTCAATTTATGAACCATTATACGATATGGTACAGGTAACATTTGATTTCATAATTATAGAAGGTGAAATTCAATACTTATTTACCTAGTTGATAATGTGCACTATAAATGCACAGGATCTGGTTGGTTGGATTGAGCGGAAGAAGAGTACATTACAAAAGCGTGAATTTCAGAACTATTTCTCTTGGTATGTTTTCTTATTTAATGCTATTCTCGTTGTCATGCTTATTTTTCTGCATATCATGATGTGCTTCTTTTAACTTCATTGGCATTTGCTTCATATCGCTCTTACTAATTTTGTATGACTGTGGATAATAGTTGGACCAGTGAGAAGGCTCTAAATGAGCTCCAAGAGGCTAATATTTCACAGCGCTGCTTTCCAATCTTGCTAGATTGTGCTACAAAGGTTTCTTATTGCACTTTTCTTTTGGAATTGAGTCTTGGTATTTGCTTGCTCTTAACATTCATATTGTTTATCAATCTGACTTTTGTTAAGGCAATTAAAGCGGCAACAGATCCAGACTTGGACTCGGCACATTTAAGTGGCATGTCTGTGATAGTGTTGGAAGGTAAAACTCAAAACCTAGCTCATATTTAGTGGCCGTTGAATGTTGACATTATAACTGACTGCCTCTGGAAATTTCAAACAGGTTTATTCTCATCACTTACTTATTTCTTCTCAAGAAATGGCAGCCACGTATCTGATTATCAGCTGGCTTTGCAACGATATGTCAAAAGAGATAGAAGTAAGTGATCAAAAGAGTTGGTTGGTAGTTATCATGACAAAATTGTTTGCCACATCTGGATAAAATAATTAGCAAGAATGCAAGAATTGTTGGCAAATAGATTTTTAGTTGCATGACAAATGTTATGTAAGCGGCAGCTGTCATGTTTATTTTCATAAAAAAAAATGTCCACACAGTTGTTTTCTCCTATGTGATAACTTTTCATTTATTCTAATTATGTATGCAGAGAATTCTGTTGGTGAATGGACTTGTACTTTAAGCTTATGGTGCTTGAATCCAGCGGTTGTTTTCAGAGACATTTCTAATATTTCTCTGTCAATCATCTTAACGTCAGGGTAAGTTGTGGTGTCCACGCATTTTTTTTGCTGATTTCAGCTTCTCTCTTTTATATTGTATCAGTAGTAGTTGTTTATCTAGCTGCATGGCATGGGTTTCTTACTTTCTCATATGAACTACTACATTACTGCATATGCTGCCTTCTAAACAATGTGTTATAATGGATGTGGCATTGACTCATCTTCACTATAGAATAATGGATAATTTGATATAATGTGCGTATATTTGAAGTATTGAAGCAAATTGACGTCTCCTTTTTCTTTGGTTCAGCAGCTTGCTATAAACTACTATATCCCTTGTAGAAAATTAATTTTATATGGTGTCTGTTATTTTAGGACTCTATCACCACTTAGTTCCTTCTCTTCTGAGCTTGGGATTCCTTTCGGTACTTGTTTGGAAGCACCGCATGTAATTGACACTGAATCACAAGTAAGATTGAGACACCTTTCATTGTTTTCATTAGTAAGTACTTAGTTCTACTATTCATACATGGTGTATTGACCTGTAAAGGTATGGGCTGCTGTACTTTCCACTGGTCCTGATAATTATCCACTGAATGCAAGTTACAAAACAGCAGATGAATACGATTTCCAGGTAACTTGTGCATTCTTTATTTGATATTTATGACCAACTGAGGTCTTGTTATATGAATGAATAGAATAATGTTGCATCTTGTTTTGAAGGATTCACTTGGCAAAACTTTGGAGGAAATTTGCATGTTTGTTCCAGGAGGGTCTCTTGTGTTCTTTCCTAGCTATAAGCTGATGGAGAAACTTTGCAGTCGTTGGCATGAAACTGGTCAATGGTCTCGACTAAATGCAAGAAAGTCTGTCTTTGTTGGTGAGACTTGTGACAGTTTTACAATTTAAATGATTGTATACATGAGAACAAATGACCATTCATATTTCATGTGTTATGTTCCATTTCGTCCAACCTTATTGTCTTATGTTGGATAAATCTGATTTGTTTAGCATATATCTTCTTTTTTATTCTTGGATATTGCTTCAGTTTTATATTTTTGTTAGATTTGAAATGATTTTTTCTTGGTGATTGCAGAGCCAAGAGGAGGAAGTCATGAGGAGGATTTTGACTCTGCTTTGAAGGGATATTATGATTCAATTCATCAACGCAGCACACACGCTGTTGGGAAAAAGAGGAGGACAAAAAAAGCAGGCCTTAGCCACTCTATGGCTACAAAACCCATAGAAACTTCTGAAAGAGAAGGAGCTGCTTTTCTTGCTGTTTGCCGAGGAAAGGTGAACTCTAGTTCTGAAATGCAAGTTATGAGATAACTGGAGTGTCATTATGATCCAAGGAACTTGAATTGTTGTTTGCGTTATGAGTCGAACTAAATGACGTGCTATTTTGCAACATGGGAGAGTTTCATCATTTTTTTCATCAATGCTTCAAACTTCCATGCTCATATATGGTGACCCTTCTATACAATTGATGAAATATTCCTTACAGGTTTCAGAAGGAATTGACTTTTCTGATGATAATGCTCGAGTGGTTGTATCCTTCTGCTTTTGAGTTATAGTTGCCAATTTATTATTATTATTTTTTTGGATCTGATGTCATGTTACTGTGCTGACTTGGCAATAATTGCTTCTCTTTCTGTCAATAAAAATTAATTAACTCAATCTTAAAGACTTAAAACAACGTTGCTTTTTCTATGGGATCCTTAACAGTGAATGCTTGACCATCTCAGATAGTAGTTGGGATTCCATTTCCAAACATGTAAGAATTCTTGCTAGTCACAAGTCCTAAAAGTTATTTCTTAAAAAAAAAAAAAAAAAAGAGAAGATTTGCAAATTATGATTTACTATTGGTATTGATTTGAAACCTATTACTAGGTATGATATTCAAGTTGGTCTCAAGAAGTGCTACAATGATACATACAAAACAACAAAAAATCTGATAAATGGTAACGAGTGGTACTGTCAGCAAGCCTTCCGAGCTCTAAATCAGGCGATAGGTATGCCCTGTTGTTATCTTTACTAGTTTCTAGTAGCATATGAAAACATGACATCTTGGTCTGAATTCATGTAGGTCGCTGTATACGACATAGGTTTGACTATGGAGCCATCATCCTGTTAGGTAATTCTTTTGCATTGTTTTGGTATCATTTTATGTAATTTAAAAGCAGTTGAATTGACTTGATTTTAACTTGCCTGATTTCATTAATTTGTGAAGCACATCTCTATTTGTTCCATGGAAATTGAGATGTTTTAAAGAAGTGAATGATAGATCTAAACAATTACTATCAGACTAAAGAATTTATTACAATAGAGTGTGCTTCCGTTTTATCACAGAAGATTAATGTGAAGTTTCAATGGGCGTTGTTGAGATTTTGGTCTTGGGTAGTAGCAGATTCAGATATGTTCAAATAACTTGAACACAGTAGCCATTTAAACAGTGGAGTTCATATTTATGAATTTGATGTTATTTTGACAAGCAGATGAGCGTTACAAGAGAGAGCAGAATAGAATACACATTTCAAAGTGGCTAAGGAATTCAGTTCGCCAGTATGAAAGCTACAGCAAGTCAATGGAGGAATTAAAGTCCTTTTTCAGACATGCCAAGGTCCTCTATATACCTCCATGGCTTTAGTTTTTTACGTAGCAACTTCTTTGTAAGATGAGTTTGTGGATGAATGACAATCATATACTTTCTATACCTTAATGGCCTGCAGGAGAACATCGGCAAGAAGATGGCAGATATCTTGCCAAATTCTGAACCTAAAGAGGTTAAAAACCTCAACCCTGGGGATCAAATGAAAGGGTGTGCGAAAAACAAAAATCAGAAACTGAACAAGCCAGATCTTTGTCGAGACAAATTAGTCTCTTTGACAAAGTGTGATTCCCTTTCTCCCAAACTCGAGTCCCACACTGATGTCAAAGGACAGAAGGCTAAACAAACGAGTGAGGATAATGAAAGTCACAGAGAAATTATTGACCTAGAATGTGATTTACAGAAAGATTCAAGTTCAAGGTAAACAGAGTCATCTATTAGCTATATTGTATTATAGTGACGTTTAGCATCTTTTCAGTTCCAATAGCAACTCATGAGATGCATTACAAGCAATACTTAATATCTATAGCAGCTAATCATTTCCGTTATTTGTGACGGATTTATGCTGACGAAATGAGAAGTACAACTGAAATACTTAGAAACTTTAGCTCTTATTCATTTCTATTATTCCTACACTAAATATGTTGAAGTTCCTGTCGGCAAGATGCTAATACTGAACAGAATTTTACTCCTTTCATTGTCTAAAGACATCATAAATAACATATTTGCAGTCATATGATGGAGCATACAGATTATTAAAAGTATCTTTTCTCTCATGGAATTTCAAAGTGGGATGGTTTTGACAATACAAAAATGTACAATTTTGTAGGTGCTCTGAGGTGTCCTCTCAGGAAGATCCAGAGGTAACATTTGTCAACGAAACCCGAAGTACAGGGCCTACAGGCTGCAATGGAACCATATGTACAATGGTTTCCTCGTCGAAGAATTGGAATTCTAATTTAAACATGAGTCTGGCATCTGCAGAGTTTACAGAACAAATGTCATCCCATTCAGCATGTCTAACAAATGCAAGTAGAGCCCAGTGTTCAGAGGTAGCGACTCCTGGAAAAGACTCTACTGCAATTACCCCCAGCATGACACCTGAAGCAGGTTCAACTTTTAATTTGAGTGTGAACTCTCATACCGAGAAGAAAAGGAAGTCCATGGCATTGCCATTAATAGATCTCATTGCAAAGCGAGGTGATTCTACTCCTGGTTCTGTTTGTTACGAAGAAAACACAATTGCCATTAAAGATGCAACTCGCAGGATTGAATTTGATGTTGCAACTAATTGTGCAGAACGCCTACCCATTAAGTTAACAGCACCTCATGTTCTTCCTGCAGATAATTCTGCTCCATCTTCTGATCCCTTCACCAACCAGAAATTACGAATTTCTTGTTCTCTCTGCAAGAACCCCTTGGGTCGTCCTGAAAATCAGTTATATGTTAGGAGCTCATTGACTTCATCTTCAAAAGTTCACTTAAGGTCTCTTTTGAAAGAAAGATTGGAGCATTGCATTGAGAACACATCAATGTGCATACCTGTTCTTATGACTGACATTACATCCATAGATCAGCGACTCTGCAATAGTAATCTTGAATGTAGGCCATGTCAAGGGGTTTGGTGCGAAAAAGATGGGTGCGTTTTCAAGTCTGTATGCTGTCCCTTCTGCACTATCTCCAACCTTCTTGGAGTTCAAATCATGGCAACTGATGCATCTAACATTCAGTTACTTAATAAGGTTTGTTTTAATGAGATTATGCATTCTTAGCACTAGGAAAACTAAAGAAAACGTTTTCTTATTTTCTTTCACACTTCCTGTTCTTTTGATCTATGACTAATGCAGTACTGCTTATGCTGCAGATACTATTTTACTTAGATCGTCTGGAAATTCAGTCTCTTGAAAGACCAGTAGACAAGACACAAAAGGTAACTCATAACCTGATGGACTTGAGTTTACATATCATATTTTGGTTCTACTTCCATTTTTTTTTTTCACAATTTCAGGTTCTGCAAAACCATAGCCCAAGCATGGATAAAAATGCTGCATTTAATGCCATTGATAGATTCTCATATAGCCCACAGCAAAATTCTGGAGGCTGGAGAACTGCAAAACCAAAGGTCAGAAAACTATTAATGGGTTTCGGTTTCGATCCTAACTGGGGATTAATCTAACATTATATTATCTTGTTCTGCAGCTAAGACTACCAAAGAAATCCCAGATCTTGAATGGAGGCCAATCTTGATGCAGAACGATCCTTTTTTTTGTACATTGATTTCTTTTTTGACCCTTTAATCTACCTTCTTGTGAAGTGCAAGAAAGTGCATCATTGTAAATTAAATAGGATAATAATCTATAGGGCAAGTCATGCTAGAGTTAAAGAATTGGTTGGCAGGACGGAAAATTTTTGAGATGTTTTAGTTCTTGTAGAAAATGTTTACTTCCTTGGAAAAGGATTGATTAGCAGAATTGATTTCTACAATCAATCATTGTACTTAAATATTTACAGAAGACAAGCTTTCAACAAAAGTGCTAATTTGCCCTGAGTCATTTTTTAGTATAGTTTTTTCCAAATTTGACCATCATAGAATAAGATAGATCGCTAAAAAATTGTCAAAATTTGAATATTTACGGTTAAAGAGTTTAGCGGTGAGTGCAATTGCGGTATGAATAATACTTGGTTTGAATTTTCCTCTTACTAAAATAACAAGTCCCAATTTAAATTACACTTATAAATACTTCATAAATCAACAAAAACATTATAAGAAAGCAAGTCAATTAACAAATATATCTTACATTAAAGCAAAACCTAAGAAAACTACCAATAATTATTAGTTTTTTTTTTCCCTAAAATATCTTAAAACTATCTATCTCCATTTCTTTTTCTTGTATAATAATGATTTTTACCTACCAAATCCGTAACTACCATAACTAACAATCATTTCCAAACAACCCAGGCCAATGAGCATTATAGTTAACAGTGACTTCAGGCTGACCTATCAAATTCTCAATCCCTGCAACATAAAAATTCAGAAATCCAATAAAATTCATTTAATTTCAATTTCGATATTTAAAAAAAAAAAAACCTAATTTATCAGAAAACCCTCCAAAATTCCCCTAAATTAAATTCGAAATCGGAGGGTAAAAAAAAAATTAAAATGGTTACCTTCTACTTCTGGATTATGCAAGTACATATCGAAAAGTTCAAAACTTTCATCAATTTGTGCTGCTCCAGCTTTTGATGTTTCATCCTGATCAGTAGTACTATTATTATCCTTTTCTCCTAAAGGTTCAATTTCAGGCTGAGCTGAAGAAGCAACTCCTCCTCCGTTCGGCAGTGGCCGCGGTGGTAAAGCTTGCTTTCTTTTAGACCGAGCTCTTCTATTCTGAAACCAATTATATACATTTGTTTCAGAAATCGGACCGTGTTTGGCTAGTTCACTTGTAAGTTCCCTAATTTTCTCTCTACCAGGAGTTGCATTACATTTTTCAAATACACTCTCTAGCATTTGAAGCTGTGCCGCTTTCGGAGCCCATCTCTGCCTCGCCGGAACTCTCTGCATACCAAACGGTCCGGAGTATCCATACAGTGAACTCGCCGGCGGCTGAATTACTGATTTCACAAAACCATACATTAATTGCAGTAAGCAAACAAATATATCGAAATGCAATGTAATAATCAATAACAAATGAGAGAGAAGAAGAAAAAAACCAGAAAAATCATTTTGGGAACAGATGGATTTGTGCAATTGAACAAGATTATCACAAATAGTAGCATAAACAGAAATCTGTTTTCTTAGCATCTCCATTTGTTCATCTGTCATTACTTTCATACCCAATCCGCCATTTTCATACTGTCTTCCTTCTTCCTCCATTTTCATTACCAGAGCAGAGAGAGTTAAATTAAAAAGATCAAAAGAATATAGAAATTAAGAATGAAATAGCAGAAAAAAGGCAAGTTTTGGCGCATTTTAGCCACCGGTATGCGCATTTTAGCTTTGATTGCGCCGGTTTCGCGCGGTTTTATCGTTGAAGACTACTAAACTAAAAAGACTTGAACAAACATTCCAAATTCAATATCTTCCTTTTCTTTACGCCAAATCTTAATTTCCTTTTTATATATATTATTCTCTTTGTAATTAATAATTAATCTCTTTAAAAAAAAAAAGAGTTAATTGATAATTAATATATTTTGTTAGATTAATAAATAATTAGATGTGGATTTTGATTTTATTTTTGGGAAATTATAGCACATTTATAATGTTAGTATTTAATAAGTAGCACTTTTATATTTTTATTAATTTTATAGTACTTTTTAAATCTCTTTTACAAATATGCTCTTATTTAAATTATTGTTTTCTAAACTAGCGGCCTGACGGTGGTGCTGTGGTTGCTACGCGGTTGTTCTGGCTGGGTGGAGTGGTTAAGCGGCGGTGCTAGTTAGTCGGTTGGAGGTTGTAGACTAGACATCGCATTTTGGAGGAGTACGTGATTTGGGTTGGACAATTTTGAAATTTATACAATATTTGTGGCATTGGGTGTGCTAAACATATTTTGTGGTATTTTGTTGAAACATGTAATTGTGGTATTTATTAAGTTTGCCTTTATTTTTATTAATATATTTTTGCTAGAACATCGGACACCTTCTATGTTAGATAACGACGAATTCTATTTTTAAAAAAAAATGATGAAATCTGAAAATCAGCCATAATTATTGGAATTCAACTAATTAATTAAATTGGGAAAGTTCATTAGAATAAGGTAATTAATTAATGCCAAGATATTATAAATTATTGAATTGAATGATCATTGATCACCATCTGCTTACTAAGATGATTTATTTTTTTTACCAAAGTTATTATTTGGTAAATTTAATCTGATTTAATAAATAAGGAGAAAAAAATTATTTAGTCCATGAGATTAGTATAATGTTAGTATTTTTTTTTCCTATTTATTTTATAAATATAACTTATAAATTTATTTTGTATCTATTTAATAAAAATATCATTCTATCCAAACTTTTAAGAATTGTCCTAAATTTCAAAAATATTATGCATAAACTAATAGAATATTCTTAAAATTTTAAAGAGAGTGACGTTTTAATTAAATAAACACAAAATACAGGAACTTATAAATTATATTTACAAAATATATAAACAAAATACAATATTACCCAAAATCCAGAAACTAAATAATATTTTTTCCTTTAATAAATACTAATTGTCTATTATTGTCATTGTTAAACTACTTGTTAAAAGTTTAAAATTGAATTTTGTTGGGGTAGTCAATAGTTGATGATAGTGTTTTTTATTTCATCAAACGAAAGGTTGTTGCCAATCATCTTTTATACAATCCTATTTAAACAAATTTCAAAGTTATTTATAAGGTATTTGGTTTGGCTAGTTCATACTGCTAATAGTAATTGGGTACCCAACAGCTAAAATTTAAGTATTTGGTAAATTTTAAAATCAGCAGTTGATAGCGGTTGGGAACCTCAAATAACTGCTATTTCAAAAAGTTCATATCCAGATATTCCGACTGATTGCTAATTCATATTAAGATTATATTTGTCTTATTAAAATAATACTAAACAAAAATCAATATTTGATATATAATTATAATTATACCATTTTTCGTAATTTCATATTATACTCGCAACCACTACGAAACTTTTATCAAACTTTAACCAGAATCCACTATCCGTCACCAGTTATTAGCAACTGTTATTAGTTATCTACTGATGTGAATAACTAAATCAAACAGGCTCTTGTAATTTTTTTTGTTGAATGATACAATCATCAATAAAATACTATTTAAAAAATTCAAAGTTATTTTTTTTACAGAAGAGTACAAAGCTTTTTAGTGTTTGGACTAGGGGTGTTCAAAAAAACCGCGAACTAAAAACCGAACCGTGAACTAAATCGAACCAAAATTCAGGTTATTTTTTGTTATTATCAGCTCAAAACCGAATCGAACCGAATTCGGTTATCGGTTGTCGCATTCTCAAAACCGAACCGACCATTTAAAAAAAACGATGTCATTTTGGTTCGATTTAAAAATACAAACCCCCCTAATTTTAACTCTAAACCTGCTGTTGCCTCATCATTTTTCTAATTTCGGTTTTTATGTTGAACCGAGCTGAACCGAACCAAAAATATCGGTTCGGCTCGGTTTTTGAAGTTGTAAGTTTGGTTACGGTTCTACACTATCGGTTTTTGGTTTTCGGTTTTGAACCTATAACATGCATCAATATATGTTTTGAATAGTGTAGACGTAGTGCAACAAAATTAATTGTTTGAATGGTTGTTTTAACAATAATTTACAAAACACTAACTCCTCTTTAAATGCTATTGGTGAACACAATTCTATTCTACTAATTTAAAAAGAAAACTGCCGCCATAATTTTAATTAATCTTTTATTTTTAATGATAATGATGGTACCATGAATTTGTAAACCCTGAATTATTTTATTATTAATTAGCAAAAGAAAAGCAGATGGTTCTTTTTGGGAGAGACAAAAGAAAAACATATTTATGTGTCATTATCAATGGCGGCTTCAAGATAAGAGAGTGGAGTGTTTAATCATCTTCATGTCTACCACCATTTACATTTTTTACGAGTTATATGCTTCTTTTTTACCTACTCTCTTCTATTTTATTTATTATTATTATTCTATTATTAATTACTTTTATTTTTTATTTTGCCCAAAGAAATGGAAAATTAAGGTTAATGGATGATTATTGATTAGATTTGATCCTAAAGCAAAAACATAAAAAAACATTGTCTTTCTTTGTTTGTAAGTAAACACACATCAATTGGAGTTTTACATTTTTCACATTCCATTTTCCCCCTTTTTTTTCTGTTTTTGGATTTTTGGTTTTTTTGCTCAGTGTCCTAGAGCATAACTACATTTAAAGTCCCTCAATGACTCAAGACTAATATGGATTGACACATAATAAGAACCATTAAGATTGGCGCATATATTCTTACGGTGCTGAATTTTCACGAATTGAACCTATAATCTTGTAGTTAAGCTGAATTAGTCCTACCAACTTGTCCAACCACTTCAATTATTTTATATTGTGTTTTAATCACACAATATATGCCAATTGTACCATTAACTTTCAAAAAAAAAAAAAGGTGACTCTATAGATTTTTTTTTCCCATTTTTATCTAATACATTTGATATTGAGTCCCAAATTGTAGCTAATTCCATTTTTTTCCCCAATAAACCACATGTGTTCCTAACCAGAGCGTTAGGCCTAATCTTGTTAGCATAAGGTTGGCCCATTAAAAGGCAAATTACTTTAAGTATGTATTTTTTTCATTCACAAGTATCGACCTTTTACTTAAAGGGTAAGAGTACCGAATCACTTATACAAAACACAAACACTTGGTAAAAACTAACTCTAATTTAAGTCGTGCAAGATATTAAAAATAATAAAATTTGCTTTCATTGGATATTGAATTTCATATCCTACTTATTTTTACACAAATATTAGGACGGTACGGGTTGTTCGAATTTTGCATGTGCATTTTCTTTACCACTGAGTTATATGTCTCATGACTGGTTGGGGTCTAACAGAGTTGATAAACAATCTGTCCTCATATCCAAGCGAACAAAGTTCAAATTCTCCTCTTCACATCCGAATATGTGAGTTATATCTATGTTAAGAAAAAAAAAAAGTTATATGTCTCATTGGGTGTGGAGTTAGCTCATTAGACAATGATTTTATCCTGTAGCCATGCAGCCCAAGTTCAAATTTCACTTAAATCTCTATCCTTTCTCCAGATGTGTGCGTATAACTATGAAAAGAAAAAGGTTCATATGTCTCATTTTAAAATTTTGAGGTTTTGAACTAAATTTTACACAATATAATTTGCATGTTTTTTTTGTACTTTATCACGTCCGTTTGATTTAAGAAAAAAGAATAAGATTAATTAGTGGAAACCGACCACCTACAGTTCTATTAATTTTTTATGAACAAAATAACTGAAATAACGGCCCTAAGCTCTAGCTCTGTGAACAAGCCGGCAGCGACCAACCTGTAACATCCCTTAACTCTACCATTTGCAGCCGAACTAAGAAATGCCACATTACATATTACATATCATATATATTTAGTTTACAATAATAAGGGTACTTTTTTTTTTATTTCTTTATCTACTCTAACTTTGCATGTGCTGACTTCATCTTTACAGTATATGTCAATCTAAGTTCTTCGGGCCCATTTGCTATTTATTAGTTCCTGTTTCTTTCACATCTTTCGGAGACCTACAAGTTCAGGATTAACCAAACTTGCTGAGCTATTACGCTCAGTGGATACTTTAACTAATATAAAGCATAAATAATTTAAAT
>CATIWJ010474835.1:0-54500 GCA_949640765.1 Croton laevigatus | reverse complement strand
CAGCGTTTTGGTATAGATATGTTGTAGTTCAAGAGTTGTTAGTGTACTATTAAATAGCTGTTATGTAAAATATTTATAGAAGCTAGCTTGTATTAGATAAATTGTAATTTTTGGGATAATAAAGACATACTATCTAGCGTGCCTGTTATATAATAAAATAATTATTAGCTTCATGTTATTCAAAAATTGTGTAGCAATAGTTAGCGGTGTTGTGACCATTTTAACTTGTCTTATTTGTAAGACGAGTTGGGGTGTTACAACCTATTTGAGACGTTTGGAAGATTCCTTCAAGCGGGTGCATAAGAGTTGGAATAAGGATTACTCCTTAGCCCCTATCTTACATATTGTTCCCCATAAAACTAACTTCTATTTTATATGTAGATTGAGAAAAAGAACTTTTCACTTTGTAATTATCAACAGTATGCCTAAGAACATCATAAATCTCACAAATTAGTAGTTGACTCTGTATTTGATTTACAATTATCGGTTGAGGAGTCAATGCATTAAGTATTGAAGTAATCACATACTAGTCATAGTATTTAATTCAAACTTTTCGATAGCTCTTGGTTGACTAGTTCTTAAATTAGTATATCAATCACCTCTACTACTAGCTAAACCTTTAATAATAATGTAAACCTTATCCATGGTCTTTTTCAGTAATGTATCTCTAGCTATAGTGTTTACATTCCTTTTCCCATCTCATTCAAGCTATTATGAAACTTGTAACACCCCTTATAAGCTCATCCAAATAAACCCATTAGGAGTGTTATATCAACTTTCTAACATGTATTTATCTCACATAATAAAAAATTTTCATAGAAATTTTGGCAGAACCTCCTCCGAATTTTCATGATCCTAAGTGTCGACCAAACTTGAATTTTAAAATCTAAACCTTTCTCACCATCGATCACATTATCTCAACTGACACAACCAACTCAATTGCGAATATTCATGAAATATAATTATCAAGCATATAGTTTTTTACTACTACCATTAGCTAATGTATAAACTAAATTCTAATAATTATTTTTATAGAGATATTTCTAGTGTCTAATTTAATACATACTGTTATGTACGTGCCAAACTAGTGTAATTAAAATACTGGATTACTACCCAAAATATATATTGACTGGCTAGTTATGGAGCGATTGGTGCAATGGTCGTACTGCACTTTCTCTTTTACTTGCGAGTTAGACATGTAACTCACTAAGTAATTAGTACCCAATTGGTACTTTATTGAAAAGGTAATAAATTTTAAAAACAAATATTCTGGAAAAATATACAAAAAATTTTCATAGAACATATCAAGAAATAAAATTAAATAAACGAGATAATCGTGTTTGTTAATGTTTATTATTTAAGCAGCTCTACTAGACATATAGGTGAACACATAAATAAGTCTCGCTGTATGGATAACTGTACGAATAATTATATGTTAACTGTATGATAACTTTATGGAGTAGCTGTGCTACTTAAAATGATCTTAATTCAAATATCTCAATGGCTTAGCCGAAGTCTGTATAATGATAGACAACACTGTAATAATAATATGAAGTATCATATCATTTTCTCACTAGTTCAACCATTTTTAAGCAGGTCCGTTCCTTTAAACTTTTAGGCCCGGGGCCGAATATAAAAAATGGGCCCCCAAGTCATTAAAGAAATACATAATATAAAATTTAATCTCAATATTTTTTTAATTAAATTAAAAATAGCAATTTATTACAACATAAAACATATTAAAAATATGTTGAAGCATAAAATGCTTATAAAAAGTATTGACTTCGAGCAATTTTGATGCAAAATTAGGGCTGTGCATCGGTCGGGTTCGGTTCAACCTGAACTGAACCTGACCAACCCGAAAATCAAAGTTTTTTAATATTAAAACTCGAACTGAACTGATCAATCCGACTAAACTGAACCGAACACGTTGGTTTGGTCAGGTCCCGAAATTTTTAGCAAAAAAATAAAGAAATTTGTTGATTTTTTCCGGTTCAACCCGAATTAATCCAAACTAAAATCTGATTTTTCTTAAAACATAAAATCAAACCGAACCGATTAACTCGACTAAACCGAACCGAACATGTTGGTTCGGTTCTGTCGGGTTGGTCGGTTCGATTTGGGTTTTGCACACCCCTATGCAAAATCATTGATGATAGTATCAACATCAATATTTTTCAACATATTTTTCTCAATACATAACATAGCTAGGGCTGTCAAAAGCTAACCCGACATGAAAAAAGCGGGTTAGGGTTGAGGTTTTTCGACCTGTTTAAGTAAGTGGGTTGAGGTTTTTCGACCTGTTTAAGTAAGTGGGTCGACACGAACCCGACCTGAAATTAAATAGGTTGGGTTCAGGTTGACCCTTCTAACCTGAAACCCGACCTGTCTAACCCATTTATCAAAACGACGTCGTATTGAGTATTAAGGTAGGTTTAGGATTTTATCTCTTCTATTCGTTCAGCCGCTCCTCATTTTCGAATTTCATTTATTTTCTTCATCTTCAGCCGCAACACCATCTGCCACTCCCACCTACTCCATCGATCTAAAGCTCACCACCACCAGCTGGAATCGCCGCTTTATTTTTGCTGTTTCGTAGCCTCCACTACCGTTGCTCCCTCTCTCTCTCTCTCTCTATCTGTCAAGAAAAACTAGAATTTCTGAAATCCCTAGCAAACCTCCTTCGCCACCTCCAGCAATGCCGACCCACTGTCCGTCTGGTTGAGATCGGAGACCAACACTGACCTCGTCTTGCTGGACCTCTTCCGACTAGCAACCTCGCCACTGGTACTATTGTTTTTTCTTTTAATTTAATTTTCATCCTTATGGTTTGATGCTGTGTTGAGCCTATATAAAATTTGAGTAATGATTTCAGTTGATTATTATTATTCAAAAATTTTATTTTGGTTATAGGAAATAACATATATATGGTCTTTGATTTGGGTCGGAGTTGTAGAATTAGAGAAATACAGTTCACTTTATCCCTTAACACGGTTTATATTTCTGAAATTTGTTCGTTGTGGAGTCATCTTTGTCATCTTCGCCTTGATTAATTAAATTTCAAAGTTATAAATGGGCTAATTAGGAAATTAAGAGCAAACCAGTGAGTTGAAGAATGGATAATAACCAAGTAGAGACCCAGGTAATTGTGTTTCTTTTTTCTTTCGTTTCTCTCTCTTTTTTATTTGATGATATTAGTCTCGTAAGCTAATTGGTAATCTGTTTTCAATTTAGTGTATTTGATAGATTGAATTAGGTCAGGTTTGTACAAAGCTGCTAATTTGGAGTCTGAAATTCTCGTTGCTTAATTGTTACGTTGCAGAATTATCAGAGCATATGTTAGATCTTGGGATTATTTTGATTTTATTGATTTGTGTTATATTTCTCTCTTCTAATATTTTCTATGTTAAGATTTTAGTTGAGGTCTATCTCGATGAGATTTATAATGATTGATGGTTAGCCATTCATATTTGTTGGTTTTTTGGTTTGAAGATTTGATGCTAATGATGGTTAGCCATTCATACTTAAGTTTGTAATCGGGTAAGCCAACCTCTGTCTTCATGTTTCTCTCTTTTTTTTCCATTATTGATTAAATTATTAATGAAATTGGTGGGTTGACAAACTTTTATATATATATTAAAAATGGGGAATTTACCGTAACTTAATCCCTAATTCTGAACTTAATACCTAGGCTTCAATAAATTTTTGTTTCTTGCTGCTGACTTAAGAAAGATACAGTTCTTCATTGTTTACTGGCTACTAATACTAATAGACTTGGACATATGAAAAATCAAGAGAAAATAAGTTAAGTTATTTCAGCAATGTTTTCCTCTTTAATCTACATTAATGTTTTTCTTATCAGCTAATAATAGCTGGCTTTGATTCTCAATATAGTATTTTGTTGTTTAGTTAATGAAACAAATCCAGTAGCATTCGTTTGGTGATGCTTTTTTATTGTTATGAACATGCATGCACTTACTATTAAATATTGACTATTACTCTATCTATTTAAAATTACTTGATACTTTTTTTTATAAACATTTTAATCCAGTTTTACATGAGTTATATGTAAACTTTGAGTTTAATTATGACTAAAAATCTGTTGATCTACCATTGCAATATTTTTTATTACCTACTAACATTCCTCCACTTTGTCTCTTTATTCTTCTTCTTATTTCAGTATTTAAACATAAGTATCATCACTTCAAGTCTTCAACCATCAATCCAAATACAATCGAGTGAGCATCAAGGTCCTGCTGCTACTGGAATTTGTGACAATAGAACTACTACAGAAGGTGGTTGAGTTGTTACCAGTTGAGGGAAAAAGAAGAAAAAAAGGCAAGAAAATCGTCGAAGCACCATTTGAATGGAAACATCAAGGGTTTAATTACTGTGTTTTTTTATTGCCATTTGATTAATGTGTGTTGTGGCACTTTGAGATTTTATTTGAGGCTTTATTTGAATTTATGTGTGTTGTGGTACTGTGAGTATGATTTAAAAATATGCAGGTTGAAGTATGAAAATATTTTGATTTATACTATAAGCAGGTTAACCGGGTTACAGTCGACCTGATTAACAGATCAAACAGGTCGGGTTGACCCATTTATTGTTAAAAAAAAAAAAAGATCAAGTCAGGTCAACCTGAAACCTGAACAGATCAGGTTAGGGTTGACCTCTCCAACCCGTTTATCAAAACAGATCAGGTTAGGGTTGGGGGAATCTCAACCCGAAACCCGTTAAACCCGCTTATTAGCATATCAGGTCGACCCAACCTGATCTGTTTGACAGCCCTAAACATAGCGAGCTCATCTTCCACCTAATCCATAGCTGCAAGCATCTACAGTAAATTTCTATCAATTATTTTACAACATTTCTCTTCAGAATTTTTCTAAGAAAACCAACTTCAAATTTCATAAATTGCTTTATCATTATGACAAAAAATTTCTCTTACATCTCATCACTTCTTAATGATATCTATCACAATTAAAAAGCAATCGAAATGCCTTGAATAAGTCTTAGTTGCAACGAACAGACTCATAGAGCTTATTCCAAAGATATAAAACAAGCATTGCAATGATTTCAGAATTAGAGAATAAATAAAACAGGTAAACTCCCAAATTGAAAGAAATAAAAGAGAAATCTTAAGTCTTCCAATGCAAACAGATCCAAATTTCTTAAAATTGTTTCCACTAACTTCCTGAATAATCAAATACAATGCTTTTCCTAAAAAATAATAATAATAAGGTACAAAAGAAAATAAAGAAAATAAACCTTAAACTTGCCCTGGATTGTCATCGTTTTTAATTGATTCATCTCTATTTCAAATGTATTTGCTATAGCTTCTATTCTACATCCTGGGACAATAGATAGTACCTTATGCTGTTCTAAAAATAATTTTTCTCTGCACTTTCTGAGTTTATTCAAAGGTTGAGATGTACTACAAATACAATCGAAAAGTGTCCAATATTTTTTTCCATTATGCAAATGCCTTGATATCAAAGTTATTAATAAGTTAAATGAATTAAAAATAAGGTTCATACTTTTTGTATAATGACAACAATTAACATGATAATGTGATACATATGAATAAAATGAAAAAGCTTACAACTGTTATTTGCATTACACATAAATTTTAATTTGAAAGCAAAAAACTTTGAATATGAATTCAATCAATTAAGATAAAGTTCCCAAATTGATAATTTACAGTTGGAATTTATAGATAAAACTATTGCTATCATTTTCACCAAGGAAAAGTACCATATAAGTTTGTGAATTCAATTACAAAATGCTCAGAAGATTACAAAACAAATTCATCATAACTAAAATAAAGAAACACACAAAGAATTCAATAAAAACAAAGTATGTCAAAAAAATAAATAAAAAAAAAAGAATCCAATATAAACATATAAGAACCATACTCAAAGTTTGATGATTTCAGCATCACAAAACAAGCAAGAGGAAGACCAAACCAAACCACGCACCAAACCAACAAACTTAGCCAAATCCAATTGATCAAATCGGCAAAGCATAGCCATATATTAGATCTATAAACAATTTCAAACCAAGAATAACAAAAATTAAAATATGGGTATTAGTAGATTACCATAAAAATAGCGAATGTAAACTACCCATCAAAGAAAAAGTGAAGAAAAATGTAAGAAAAAATAATGGAACAAAAGAAAATCAAATGATAAAAATAAAATAAGCAGCCAAATTGCCTTCCTATAGTATGACTGCAAAGTGACAACGAAATTCAACTCACCCAAATTAATCCATTTGATTAAACAAAAATTGAACTAAGGAGCACTTCTTGTAAATTACCAAATCACCGACAAATCCAAATGATAGACAGAGAGATTCATCACAAACATTCTCCGAATTTTAGAATTTGGCAAATTCAAATTGAAAAAATAAAGCGATTGTGAAAGCAAGTTTCACATAAACAAAAAAAAAGACATAAAAAGACAGAGAAAGAGGAGAAAGAGAGAATATACATTAGATAGAAAGAGAGAAGACGACGTAATAAATAGAAGGATTGGAGATTGACGTCGGTTCAAGAAGCAGAAGAAACAGAGAGAGATATAGGTATTTTAAAGTCAACCAAACACCGATTTTTATAGGCCCTAGGGCCGGCGTTGTTTCTAAGTAGAGGATTATGAATTTTATCTTTAACTTGTTACCATTCATCGATAATTCATATCTGGTTTTTCTTATTATTCAAATATGATTCACATCGTCATCATTTAATCGCCCCTTAATGCTTTCTTGTAATAGCCAAGTGAAATATACACATAACTAAATAAATAGTAATTTCTTTTATGAATAGTAAAATTTGATTTTGATGCATCAATCTTTAATAGAGAAAAATGGTTAAGTCATTTTAGGTACTTAAAATATTTTCCTAAAATAAAATGAACTTAGTTCGCTCTTTTATGTACTACTCAAAAATATTCTTTTAATAGAGGAAAACACTCTTTTACATAACAGAAGAACTCACTTAATATAAGACGGGAAAATTCAAGGCATAAAAACATGTAAATGCTTAATTATCAAAATACAGTTTTATCGAATTTTCTTGATGGGTTTGGCCTAAATGGTGTCTACACATCAAAATATTATTTCAAGCTCAAATATCTATTTTAAAACTTTAAAATATACGTATATGGAAGATGTAAAGTCGGTTTTTCAAATAAACTTTAGGAAGATAGTTTAAAATTTTGACAGAGTTTATAAGGAATAGTGATTTTCAACCAATTTACAGTTAAATCATATTTGGTTGATTTCACAACAAATATTTCACCTAACACACATACATTCAAGTTCAAATAACAAATTTAAGAAGCAATATTCATAAAACATACATTTAATTCTTGAAAGCATAAACTTTTTATAGTTAAAATACCAAACTTCCAATTTGTTCTTCTTTTTCTTCTTCACTTCTTTTCTTCTCTCTTTTTTTCCTCTTTCTTCTCTTCTTGCTTTCCAACCAATTTCATGTTCATAAAATAAGAACATTTATCTAATATCATAATTTTTACTCTACTAATCTATTCTCTAACTTATTCCTACTTAAAATCTTCCATTTATTTATTTTTATTTTTATTTCTCTACATTATTTTTATTTCTCTACACATACATATATATAAAAATAAACATAATTTCCTACTACATGCTACTAATATCTAATCATGCAATCTTTTACATATTCTACTTAAATCTACCTCTTTTTTTTAACTAAGTCTTATTTGAGATCATTTCTAGCAAAATCATATTTTATTACTATTCATCATCTTCTATACATAAAAAATATGAACATATACATGATTTTCTTCTCTAATTGAACACTAATATTTAATTACCTAAGCAAAAGAAAGTTAATTCAAGTGTTAGAAGTGAAAGAGCTTACCTTTTTCTCCTTTTTCTTCTTGGCCAACACTTTAAGGGAAGAGAAAGAGCTTCGTTCTTTCTTTCTTTCCCTTTCGCTTTCCTTAACTCTTAATTTTAATCTTCCACCAATAATTAATTTATTTTTGATTTATCTTTATTCTTATTTTAACCATCCAATGGCCACCAATTTTCTCTTCTTTTAACCATCCAATGGCATGAATGATTCTTGGCCACCAAGAACAAAATTTGGCTTCCAAGAGAAGCCTTCCATCTCTTTTTTTTCTTTACAACATCCATCGCCAAAAATAGTTTCTTTTCCTTTTATTTTAATTTCTTAATTTTAAATCAATGACCATCTTCTTTTATATATCAAATGGTTAAAAATATAGGTCTATAAGAAATTATCAAAATACCTCTTTAACTTTATATACAAAATTTTCACTCTAAGCAAAATTATCAAAATGTCCATCTGTAAGTTTTTTCTCTCAATTTTCACACCGAGTACTTCTGAGGAAAAATTAAGTACCATACATTTCATCTTTAAATCCTCTGAAATTTATTTCCAACTTTATTTTCACATTTTAAAGTACATTAGGTTTAGGGCTATCAAACATATCAGATTGGGTCGACCTGATCTGCTAATAAGCGGGTTAAACGGGTTTCGGGTTAATCACCACCAACCTTAACCTGATCTGGTTTGATAAACGGGCAAAAAATGTCAATCCTAACATGATCTATTCAGGTTCCGGGTTGATCTGACCTGATTTGCTTTTTTTTTCTTGAAATAAATGGGTCAACCCGGCCTATTTGACCTGCTAATCAGGTCGACCCTAACCCAGTTAACCTGCTTATAGTATAAATCATAATATTTTCATATTTCAACCTGCATATTTTCACAACATACTTAAAATACCACAACATACATAAATTCAATGCAATCTTGAACAAGAATTTGAAATTCATACTCTAGACTGAAATGCTTTCTTTAATCAAACCAAAAATAGACACAAAGAACAGAGAAGGCAGCTTAAGAAAGTTTGGACTTCAATCAGAGCATGAAATTTCCCCCTTCTTCTGATTTCGATCAAATGGGAAACTAATAACTAAAGAAACTAGTAGTAATTTTTTAACAAAATGGTTTAAACATGCATTCTTCTCATCCTAAATTAACTTCCTACAATATAAATCAGTAGTAATCTTCAAAACAGCATAAATCAGAAAATAGTTTAAATCAGTAGTAATCTTCAAAACAACATAAATCAGAAACAACATAAATCAGAAAATAATTTAAACCAATAGTAATCTTCAGAACAACATAAATCCGAAACAACATATATACATATAGAAAGATAGAAAGAAAACCTCAGATCGGCATGGTTGGAGGGGTAGATTGATGAGTGGAGGAGCTTTAATCGGCGTGGTTGGAGCGATAGATTGACTAGTGGTAGAGCTTAGATCGACGTGGTTGGAGCAACGGTTCGTGGCTGGGTTGTTCCGACCGGTGGTGAGCTTAGATCAACGATGGTGGAATTGGCTGCGAGGGAGGCGAATCGACTGGTTGATGGAGGAGGAAAGAGGTGCGGCTGAAGGCTGATGGAGGAGGAATGGGGTGCAGATGAAGATAAAAAAGGAAGTAAATTCGAAAAATGAGATAAGTGGCTGAAATTTGAATAATGTAAACCTAACTAAACCTAATATAAAACGACGTAGTTTTACTAAACGGGTTAGACAAGTCGGGTTTCGGGTTGACATCTTCAACTTGAGTCCAACATATTTAATTTCAGGTCGGGTTTGTGTCGACCCATTTACTTAAACAGGTCGAAAAACCTCAACCCTAACCCATTATTTTCAAGTCGGGTTCGCGTCGGATTAGCAGGTCAGGTCAGCTTTTGACAGTCCTAATCGGGTTAATGTACAAAATTATTATTTAGCCCTTGAATATTTATAATTTCTAATTTGGTCATTTTTATTGGCCTTTGACAACTAAGAGGGAGTGAATTAGTTAAAGATTTAAAAAACTAGAAAGCGGAATTTAGTGGCTAATTGAAAATTGAAAGACAAGAAAATTTTATAATGGTTTGGATATAACTTGATCTTACGTCCACTTTTCCAATTCCTATAAGAATTGGGATTCATTAATCTTAGTAAAAGATTATAAGGAGGTTTTCTAGGCTAACCTCAAACTTAGTGTTTTAGGCTCACACTTAAACCTTACAATAAAATACTTAGAGTTTCTAGCTTATTCTAAACTTACAACAACTCTTAATATTGAGTTTAATACTTACTCAACTAACACTCACTATAATAGAATACAAAGAATTAATAAAGATGTAAATAATAAGAGCTATTGTGAAAGTTAAAGCTCTATTGAATACTCAGAATGTTCAACCTCTTAATAGTTGTAAGCAGATATATTTATACCCACTTTAAAGAATATAGTGGTTGCTCTTTCGATCTTGAAGTTTGTTTGAAGTTTTACAAGTGTCTTATGTGAGATACGATGGTCGCGCACGAGACCCCTCACTAATATTTCAGAACAAACTTGTAATGGCTCCCTGTTGATGCCAGCTTTTCATTTAATGCACTACCCGTTGGATTCTATTTGAAGCTGTGTCTTAAGCAAGATCCTCATGTAGCGTGCGAGATATGGTCATTATGAAAACTAACTGCCAAGTCAAACGGTGCAGCGCAAGACATAATCTTCTAACAGCTACTGGATTGATTTAGAGTAACATCTCGTGCGAGATGTATAGGTCGAGCGCGAGACATATTTTCTTTTTACTATTTGACTGGTTTGACCAACCTTAGTGTGCGAGACAAAATCTTCTATCATCTTCTAGACTAATTTGGCATTTTGTCATGTGCAAAATATAACCATCTCATGCGAGACATCAGTGCTACTTTAAAAACTTGAATTCTTTTGCAAGTAGTAAGATTCATCTTGCTTTGGTTAAGCTCAAAATTGCTAAAACAACACTTAAATACTTAAAGAGTCATAGTAGATCATAATGTCAAGTGAGTTTGTCAAAACTGAGAAATTTAGGCATTCCACGCTTAATAATCTCCCTCTTTTTTTTTAACAAACTGCTTGAGTTGTGATTAATAAAATAATAGTGTACGGTGTTTAAGTTAAAAATGCATGATCAAGTTATGAGATATATTAGTTTAATTCAAAAGTTATGACATTTTCAAAGCTTAATGTTCAATGCTAATGCTTTTGATTAAAGCTCTCCCTTAATTTATGCATAATCTTTTAAAGTTTGTTTTTAAGTATCTTTTGAAAAAAAAAATTTTATCTTCCCCTTTTGATAACATATATTTTACTCAACAACTCATATTCTTCTATTTTTGTCAAAAATATTAAAATGAAATGGGAAAATAAAGAGTTCATTAATTGAAAAGGAAGAGATTATTAAGAATTAAAGCATTAAAATAATTAAATTAAAAACAATAAGATTAAAAATAATGAAAACAAAACTTCAATCTTGGATTGGTTCCCTAATGATAATTGTCCCGTTAGAAGGACCGACCTTCCGATGGTGAAGTTCAAATTGATCATCGTTGAAATAATAGGGGCTATAACCTTTTGAAGAAGAGAAAAAATGGAAGAAGAGCTACAAGTAATCCCAAGCTTCTCACTTATTCTTCCAAGCCACTTGAAAAGTTTCTTTTGATTTTTAAGAACTTTGTCAATTTTGTCAAGTGGTTGAGTTTGAGAGGAAGAAAAAACTCTTGGTCTTTTTAAGACTGTTGTAGAAGGGGATGGAGGAGCTCTTAATCGAAAAGAGGGCTTATGGCCTAAATAGGCATGAGACTCGCTTTTGATGATTTTACTATCTTGGATGAAAAAGTGAAAAGTGAATTTTTTGTTGTGAAGGACTTTCTCATCCTTGCAAAGGTACTTTTGATGGCCGACTTCTTCAAGGTTGACAATATATGAGGCTAAATAAGTTAAGAGGGAAGAAATGGTAGGAGTTTTTAAAGCAGAATTTGGAATTTCTAAAAGGTGTTTAATGAGTACCGTTACTCCATAATAAAGAGTTTGAGTGATAGCACAAAGAAGGATGAAGAGGTCATTTTGAAAATTTTTGTTTGTACCCTTCCTAGATAGGATTGTGTTTCATATTACTTAATGGAGGAACCATAATAGTAAGGTTTTAAGGGAAGTGACCTTTGAGTGTTTTGGATCATGGACATGGTTAATCGAAAGGGATTGCCAAGAGGAGGTGATTTAATCCAATGTTAGGTCTCTAAATCGGTAAGGGTTCCAGTTGAGGGATTGAAGATTTGGACAATTTGTTGCCTTGTTAGGTGAGTGGATGGGCCAAACAATTGAAAGTTTATGGCAGAAATTTGATTGGTAGGATATTCTTCTTCATCCATTTCATAGATTGATTGAAGAGTAGCTAGAATTTCATAAGTGAGGACTTTGTAGCCCTCACAATTGATGATGGAGAGAGTTGAAAGGGAAGAATTGACAAGAAGATTATTTACCTCATCAATAACACTAATATGGTTAAAGTACCTTTATCAAGAGATCAAATGCTATGAAACTTTTTCTTGAGTTGGGTTTTGAAAATTTTAAATTAACCAGTTGTTAGGAGATCAGGGCAAAATTTGGAAGGCAATTAGGAGGACCAATGGATATTCTAGGAACTTTTGACATGATGACAGAAATTTAGAAGAAAAAGATGAAGCTTTGATGATTTAAGCTTGAAAATCTTTAGAGGAGTGAAAGAGTTTGATGCAAAGTGTTAAAGAGTGAAAAGGAGTAAGTATTTATAGAGAAAATTAAGAAAATAGCCGTTTGGGTTGGTTTTGGGAATCAAAATCTGAATTTAATTTAGAAAACTAGGTGTTGCAGGATTGGAGTAGAGTCTCGAACTAGACTAGTAGGTCGCATGCGAGACTCCTCACAAATTCGTCGACAGCTAGAAGAAATTATTACGTCTTTGAAATCTACAATGATTCTCATGTGCCACATCACTAACGGATAAAATTTTGAAAAGGTAGCGCACGAGACCCAAGGACCTCGTGTGCTACAAAAGTTAACACTTTAGATTTTTAAGCAAAAAGATAGCGCATGAGAGGCTTATAGTCTTATGGGCGACATACAGGGAAAATCTTAAAACAAAAAATTTGAAGGAGGCAGCAGGTGCTACATCGCTGTCTCGTACGCTACACTAAAAAATATGTATGAATAGTCTTTTAAAACACTTAAGGGGATTTTTAAAATATTTTAGCACAACAATTCAATACATTTATAACATAATAGAGAGGTATCATTAATTATTCCAAGCTTCATAATAATTGAATTTAGCTTTTCTTTGTTTAACAGTTTGGTGAAGATATCCGCAAATTGATTTTCCGTCTCCACAAACTCAAATGCAATGTTGCCATTTTGCGCATGATCTATTATGAAATGATGTCTTATGTCTATATACTTAGGTCTAAAATGATTTATGGGATTTCTAGATATGTTGACGGCACTAGTGTTATCGTATATAATGGGTATATGGTCTTGCTTTATACCAAAGTCATGCAATTATTGTTTAACCTACAAGATTTGAGCACAACAAGCGCCGGCGGCTACATATTCCGCTTCAGTGGTAGAAAGAGCCACATATACTTGCTTTTTGCTAAATCAAGAGACTAAATATTCACCTAAGAGATAACATGTTTCAGAGGTACTTTTTCTATCTAAAAGGTTTTCGGCATAATCTGCATCAAAATAGCCAGCTAAGTCAATGCATGAATTACTATAATGCCATCCTTAAATGCAATATGCCATATAAATATTCCAAAATTCTTTTAACCGTATGTAAATGTGATTCTGTAGGCCATGCATGAAATCTAACATAAAAGACGTACAATAAACATGATATTGAGTTTAGAGGCAGTTAAATATAAAAGAGATCCAATCATACCTCGATATAACTTTTCATTAATAGCTATACTCTATTCATCCTTGTCTAGCTTAGTTGAAGTGCTCATCAAAGTTTTGCTACTTTTGGAGCCTTCCATCCTAAACTTATTGAGTAGCTTTTTAGTGTATTTCTGTTGGTTGATGAAGATGTTCTCTTTGGTTTGCTTAATTTGAATCACAAGAAAGAATTTGAGCTCTCCTATGAGACTTATTTCAAATTCGTTAGCCATTTTGATATGCGTCCGAGCGACTACGCTACAGATCGTTAGGTAAGAGCACTTATCGTTCCGTAGTATAGCTACCGGAGTACCGAGTGTCGTATCCCACAGAGACTAACGAGTACTAGTACTAACTCTCTTCCTATTATCTAACTTTCAAATTAAGCAATTTTGAATTTAATAATGGAAACGAACGGAAACAAACAATAGTAAATCCACTTCGGAGAACCAAGCAACAAAGATAAACAAGTAGAGAAGCAAGTAGTACCTGGAATTTGAATCCCCCTAAGACCTTTCCCCAACTTGACTCATTTAAATTAATTGATTGTTATCGTCATTGGACCATAGGAACTCCTAAATTATGTTAATCACTCTCTCGAGCTAATTAACGTCTAATTTTAGGTTGATTAATTGAAATCTCTTTCTAATTAAAACCTCTAATCTTGCATTAATTCGTGTTTTATGAGTTTCTAGTATTGGATTTGACTCCAATCTGAAGGATTTATGTCGACCTATATCTAGGTTTGCATGCAACTCCTTTCAACTATGGGTGATCGATTCACAAGTGGATTTCTCAATCTCACAATGCAAAAACAAACATGAATTAATATGCTAGCAAATACCAATTCAAGTAATTATAACCATAATTGAATCTCAACCAAAATGACAATCAAATTAATCAAACGAGTCAAATAACAAAATCAATCCCATGGTTCATCTTCAAATCCAGATACAATAAGAAAATCAGTTCATAATCAAAGCTAATGATACAAGAAAATCAAATAGAAAATAAAGGAAGGAAAAACTTAGTATTATAACTCTTAATCCTGCTGAAATATATTGTAAATCAGCTGTTGAATCCCTCCAATGGCGTTTCCCTACTTGAAAACCTCTTTTCCGATCCAAATCACCTCTTCCTCTGCTGTCTTTCTAGGTCGCTGGAACTTCCCCTAAAAAATTAGCCATGTTCCCTTCATTTTTTCCTCTCCTCCCCTAATGTAAAGTTGTAGATCATTTTCTGCCCTTTTTAAAAAGCTAAAATTCGCCCAAAATGGACATTCCTAGCCCAAGATATGGCCAAAATACCAAAACAGCCCCTCTGGATACGTTCCAGCAGAACGTCCCGCTTCTCTGACGTTTTTCACCCCCAAAACGACGTCATTTCACTTAGTTGCCCATAACAATTGTAGAGCTGTCTGTTAGTGTTCAAATGGGTCTGAGCTGAACTTGTTTTGACACTTGGAGCTCCAGATATGACTTATACAATAAAACACATTGTGCCTATCCATACAGCATGTAATTTCTAAATTCGAAGCTTGATTTGATTAATATGGAGGCTGAATTGACTCTCGATCCCTTTCTTGACATTTGTAGAATTTTGTCTCATTTTTCTAACAAATCAAACGGATTTTAATTTGGAAATATATAACTTTAGATATTCCTGAAAAACCAAACAAAGGTCAAGATAATAAAAATGCTGAAAATTCCTTCTCTTCTTCTCTTCTTGTCATTCCTGCCCGATTTCAGTTCCTTTTCATAATAATGTTCGATTATGACCTAAAAGATAAAAAGTAACAAGATAAGTGCTTTAAAGATAAATTAATTACCAATTAAGACCAAAATTAAATAATAATTTCCTATAAAAAACATATATAACTCTGGCACTTATCAAATATCCCCACACTTAAGCGTTTGCTTGTCCTCAAGTAAATAATCAAAAGCAACAATCTAAGAAAAGAATAACGACTCAACGAGAGTGTATCCACACTACCTAGACTCGTAACAAATGAAAAACTGGCCTCAAGAATAGCCAACAATCGTGCACGTAGGAACAATTAAATATACCATTCTTTTCAAAAACAATTCAAAAATAGTTAAGCATGATAGCAAACCAAACAGAGACCGTGTGTGTGTGAATTAATAGGGGTGGAAACCAATCATCAACCAAACCATAATATTCCGTTCAGTACCCCTCGGTTCGGTTTTAAAACTGAAAATTAAATCCCCAAACACAAATTTAATTTGAATCACCAGAAACCTTAAATCAAAATCAATTCTCAATCGTTCTTAACAATACTCAAACATTCAATCACACTTTACATTAATTCACAAAGAAAAATTAACAAATCAAACACTACAAATAAAAAGAAAAAAAAAAGCATAAATCGTGTCTTCTGCTTCATAGTCGTCGGCGAAGGTGATGGCTGAGATGAGCGGCGGCAATAGGCTAGGTTTAGGCTTTTCGGCCTCGTATGCGAATGGAAAACTGGATGTAGATCTCCTCCAGAACAGATCGGCGGTGCTTGAGAACATATCGATTTAATAAAGACCATCAATAGCACAAGATTAGTTCAAGAACAATTTCAAAAACTCTCTAGCAGATCAAGCAAATCTACACATTAAAGCCAAATAAGATAAAGAAAAATGTAAATCCCATAAAGAAGAAAAGAAACCATGAGACAGTTAGGTTAGGAAAATGAAAAAAAAAATACATAAATGAAGGGAATTTTCGCTATCACTGCCATCTTCGCTCGTGGTGGTTCCTCTTAGCCATCGAATGGCATTCCTTCCGTCTCTCTCCTGCAACGAAGTGAAGGGTATGGTTTGCCATTTGGGAAGATGGATATGAGACAGAAATCATGATGAGAGAAGAGGAAGATGAGACTTGGAAGATGGTAATGAGATAGAAATCATGATGAGAGAAGAGAAAGATGAGGCTTGTTGATTGAAGATGAAGAAAGAAAGAGAGAGAGAGAGAGAGAGAATTAGGTGAAGAAGGAGGAGAGGAGGCGGCTGTATGTAGATGAAACTTTAAGATGTTAGGGTTTTTGGTTTGGAAAAATGTATATATATATAAGAAAGGTTCGATTTTCGGTTCGGTTCAATTTTTAAAAGGCTAAAACTGAACACCGAACTGAATATATTGGTTTTTATAATTTTGAAACTGGCAACAGAACCGAATTATTCAGTTAACCAATTTTTTAATTCGGTTCAGTTCAGTTACGGTTCGATTTTCGGCTTTTTTTGCTCACTTCTATCATCAACATAAATTTGCACACCGACCAAATCAAGATCATGTTTATACATAAAAAGAGTGGTGTCAACTTTGTATTTTCAAAACCATTTTGAAGAAAAAAGGTACTAAGTCTTTCATACCAAGCTCTTAGAGCTTTTTTAAGATCATAAAGTGCCTTATCAAGTTTATAAACACAATTTGGGAATTAGTGATGTTCAAAATTAGGAAGTTATTCAACATACACCTCTTCCTTAATAAAACCATTTAAAATAACACTTTTGATATCCATTTGATAAAGTTTAAACAATGATGTTGAGTTTCTTAGCTTACTCAATTAACTATCAACAATGATGTTGAGTTTATAACTCACTTAACTAACTATACATGAAAATGTTAGATGAAAGAGTAAAAGATGAAAAAAAGGTTTGTTGATAATGAAGCTCAAATATCTATTTGAAGTTAATCCAACTTTCAGAAGACTATATGAGTGGGTATTTATACCCAACTTAAAGAATATAGCTATTGCTCCTTAAATTAAAGTTTGCCTGAAGTTTCACAAGTGTCATATGTGAGACCTCTTACTGACATTTTATAATGGACTTATAACGGCTCCTTATTGACATCAGCTTTTTATTTAATGCACTACCCGTTGGATTCTGTTTGAAGCTATGTTTTGCGCGATATCCTCATGTAGCATGCAAGACATAGTCGTTATGAAAACTAACTGCCAAGTCAGATGGTGTAAAGCGCGAGACATAATCTTATGTCAGCTACTGGACTGATTTGGTGTAATATCTCATGTGAGATGTATAAGTCTTTGTGAGAGATGCATTTCTTCTTTACAATTTGATTGGTTTGACTAATCCTTTCATGCAAGACAAAATTTCTGTCAGCTACTGGAGTGATTTGGGATAACTCTCGTGCGAGATGTATATGTCTCGTGTGAGACAGAAGTGCTACTTCAAGAGCTTTAATTCTTTGCAAGTAAAATGATTCATCTTGATTTAGTTAAGTTTAGACTTGCTGGAGCTACACTTAAACACTTGAAACAACATTAGTAAATTACAAGTTTAAGTAAGTTTGTCAAATATTCAAAACAAAGGGATTTTATCATTCAAAGCACAACAAACTCATTGGTTCGGTTTATAGTCCAAGTTTTATAGGTTCAGTTTTTGATTGGTTTTAGAGGTTTGGTTAACCAAACCGAATTTGCTTGTTAATTTAATTTGAGGAATGATATTGAATGTAATATATATATATAGATATAGCACATATCTATGTTTTTTATAATTTTAGAATTGTCGATTTGGTTTTTGTTTGGTTTTATGATTGCTTAATTCAATTTTTGGTTTAATAGAATACATTTTTGGTGTTTAAGCTGTTTATTTAATAAACTGAATGGGTTTTAAACACCCTAGGTTTTGGTCTATAGGTTCAACCTAACCCTACCCTTCCATAATTAGGTTCAATGTTAGGTTGGTTTGGCTAGAAATTTTGTTGCAAATCGGGTTGGTCACTGTTGGTCAAGTTTTACTAACTCGACATTTTGTACTATTGTTTGGTTGACCCCCACTTTCCCTCAAGTCAATTTTTTTCCCAAGAACATTAACCTTTAGGAAGTCCACTTTAGGAAGTGCAAAGCCTAGCAAAGCACAATTTCTTCCAAAGTTCTGGAGAAGTTAAAATGGAAACCAAACACCAAACTAACTTCTTGAGAAGTGTACTTCCCCTAGGGGTCAACATAATAAACCGCAAATTGCAACCAAACTAAATTTGAACCTAAATATAATTAACCGATTGGTTAAGCTCAGTTTGCGGTGGTAGAGACCTAAAAACCGAATGCTTTCGGTCGGTATTCGGTTCTTGGTGTATGAGAACCGAATCGACTCGAACCAAAAACTGCATTATATCATATAAAATGACATTGTTTTTTTACTAATGATTTAATGTTAACCATAAACCTAAATCGGTTGCCTCTCATTTGCACCCAGCCATTCAGCTTTCCTCTCTCTCAGATCAGACTCTCTCTTCCTCTCCCACCCGTGCGTGGCTGGTCGTTTGTTGTTGCCGTTAGGAGTAGGGGTGTTCAAATGAAAATGGTAAACGTAAAATTTAACGATTTAACGAATTTCACGATATTTTTAACGTTTAACGATTTAATCAATCGTTAAATTGTAAAAGATTTCGTTTAATTCGGAAAATTGTGAAATTTAACGTTAGAAGAAAATTTTTTAACGATTTAACGAATTTCACGTTTAAAAAAGTAACAAATTTTGGTTGATACTGTTGGCTTACTTTTATTCCTATTTCTTATTACGTTTATTTTTTTTCTCTTACTTATGGAAAAATATTAATTTTTTTAAAAAATATTTCTTATGTCTAAGCCAGACATGAACAAAATATCTTTGGTTGAACATGCAGGCCGTCACATTTATCAAATGCAAGCCTTCTTTTTGCCCTTTTGATAAATATGGAATTGTTATGCTCCTCGTTACCTGTTGAACATTATTATTAATATTAATATTATTATTATGTTTGTTATGTAAAATATTGTCGTTATGTATACTTGGTTAAGGTTAAATTCCATTGTATTGTAATTGGCAAAATACTATATTTGTTGTATGTTTGGTTAAATATAACTATTCAATTTCGTTATGTTAAATTCTGTTACAAATGTTAAATTTTGTTAAAACGTTAAATCGTAAGAGAAAAATTTTATTTGTTAAATTGGTTAATTGGGGAATTCGTAAGAATTATTTAATTTGTTAAATCGTCCGGAGAAAAAATTTTTATTTTTTTTTATTTGGTGAAAATTTTTGAAAAATTTTTCACGTTTTAACGAATGAACACCCTAGTTAGGAGGGAGATTATTCCTCTTCTTCGTGAAAACCAATTCCTGAGGAGAGAATCGATTTTCTAAAAATCATAATCATCTTCTTCTGTGAGAAACGAAAACTCATTTGGAAAAAAACACTCAGTTTAACGAAACCAGAAAATCGAAAATGTGGAAATCCATTTTTTTTGAAGAAGCTTGAGTCTATGAAGGAAGCTCGGAAAAACGTCTTGAGCAGTACCGTTCAAACTTGGATTGAAGGAGCTCAGGGCTACACGGTAAACTTCAATCTATTCTATGAGTTCGTCTCCTTTTTATGCTGTTCATATTCCGTTTTGATTTCCATTTCCGTTCGTGCTTTGGTTTTGAAATTTCCAAGTTTCCTATTCTGTTGTAAGTTCATTGTTGTTTGTGTTTCAGTTTCTAAGGTCATCGTTTTTAAGATTTCAAGGTTTCATCTGTTACTTTAAAACATGGTTTTGAATTAATTGAATTCTGATACTGTAAACCCAATTTGATGTTTGTCGATGCTCATTTGGATTGAGTTCATGGATTTCTTTTGTTCTTGCCTGGTTTTGCTTTCGGTCTGATATGTATTGCTTTTGGAGTTCTGAAAATCAAGAGAAAAAAGTTCTGTTTCTGCAATTTTAGGTAATGGCAAAATTCAATTTTATGACCGAACCGAAATATGCCCTTCGGTTTTTACCTAAACGGTTTGGTTTTTGGTTAATAATTTATATCTTCGATTTTTATGTGGTTTGAGTTATTTTTAGTTCATTTCGGTCAACCGAACCAAAAATACTCACCCTAAACTTTCCCTTCCCCAACCAAACAACAAGAGACTTGGGAGTGAAGGTTTGAAAACATGAGAACTTGTTAATATATTTGTTAAAAACTTAACAACTAAAAGCTAGGGGTGTACAAAGAAAATCGAAATTCGGTTTCCGAACTGAAACCGAATCAAATTTGGTTCGGTTAGCGGTGTAGCAGTAGAAGGAACCGAAAAATTCGGTTCGGTGGTCGGTTTTGACAGTTTATGGACCGGACCGAACCGAACCGAACCAAAGTTGGACGGCGTCGTTTTGGTCCAGTCTGAAACTTAACCTAGTAAACCCTTCTCTTCTTCGTTTTTCTTCATCTCTTCTCTTCACTCACTCATTTTCGAATCCCTCCTCACAAACCACTAGACCAGCGCCGCCGAGTCCTTCATCTCCACCCTCGCCGCGCCGCTCGTCGATCCCGCCGCCCCGTTCCCCTCCTCCGTGAAGAAGACCGGCGACCTTCACTCATTTCGAATCTCTCACAAACCAGACCAGCGCCGTCCCTCATCTCCTCATTACCGCGCCGCTCTCTAAGCACCGCCTTCATCTCCGTCAACGATCGCATCCTCCGGCTACATCTCCTCCACCTTCATCTCCGTTTTTAGGCCGAGCTACAACAAACGCCTCGACATCGACGGCCTGCTCAGCCTTCATCTCCTCCGTCGCCATCTGCATCTTCTATTAAGGTAAGCATTTCTTTTACTGCTTATTATTTTAGTTAAATCTTGTTTTGTTTTAGATTTATATTTAGTGAGATTAATTGCATTTTGAGGGGAGCTTGGCCTGATTTCTCTGCAATGATATATTATCTTCTTCTTCTTCTGTCTGTGCTGTAGCTGTTTGATTTCAGAATGCCTTACGTGAACATGTTCTGGCTGACATTTTCTTCTTTCAATGGTCTCGTCTTTCTGGTTTACTTTTTGTTTTCAAAATTCCATTGCTTGAGTTTATGGAGAGAAGGAATCGAAAGGGTATATTAAGAGGAAAGACAGGCCTTAGAATCTCAGTTTTTTAGAGCAGATTCAGGTTTTTTTAACGTCTATTGATGCTAATTAATTGATAAATTAGAATATATGTAAAGAAAATTTCAAGAATAAAGTTTGATCAGTGTGTTCTGTTTGTGCAATAGCCCCTCTTTTTTGTTCCCTTAAAATGTTGTTGAGATATTAATGTAAAGGAGATTATGAGTAGATTAATTGAAATTGGATGAGTTTATGTTTGATGGGATTATTGAAATTGTTTATTGTTTGGAATTTGTTTGATGGGATTAAAGTTTGAACAGGTTTGGAAATTGTTTCAAGTTGAAACAAACTTGAATTTGGGTTCTGTTTCATGCATATAAAAGAAGGGTGAAATTCGGTTTTTCATCGAACCGAACCGATTAATTCGGTTCGGTTTAAATTCGGTTTTTCCCTCTTAAATTCGGTTTTTGGTTTTTAAAAAAAAAATCGGTTTTCCATTCGGTTCTATAGAATTTGAACACCCCTACTAAAAGCACATAAGCATAAAACCAAGAACTCCAAAATGATTTTCTTTATATATAACGCTAGCATAATTTGTGGTTTGGTGTTGGGTATATTTCCATAGACAAAGAGAGTCCAGAACTAACAGCAGAGAGCAGAAAGGAAAATGTCTCCGTTGATGGCATTATCGCAATATTCTTCACTCAATTCCGCATACCATGGCCCTAAGAAAGGTGTTTTTATTATTGGATTTCTCTGCTATTTATTCATTCACCATGTTCTTTGATTTTGATTTATTCTTCTATTTCCATTTTCAGATTTGTTGCAATATAATCACAGGCTATCCGTCAGAAGTATATCAACCATTTTCCCTCGAAGGGTATTCAATTTTTTTGTTTTTATTTGGTTACTTTGTTGTTTTTTCTTGTATTGTCATTTCTTTAATTCAGTTAGGAGCAAAGGTGAGCGAGCTTCACGGTGATGAGCTTGTGGGTAGTGCTCGCAATGTTATTAGAACTACTCAATATAAAGGTGAGTTTTTGTTTCTCAATCTCTTCCCCTCCACTTTCTTTTCTAAAAATAGTTTGCCGTTTATCATCTTATTTTGGAGAATGTATTTGTTTTGGTTCTTCTCCCTCCCCTTTGTTGCTTTGTGAATAAAGATGCATTCGACATGAGTTGGCTTGACCATTGACTTGTTAGAAACATTTTATAGAGAAAACAGAGGTTTGCCCAAGAAAGTATTTAAAGTATGACACTTAAAATGTATATATTTATCGATCATCGTCTTTAGGTGTATCTGGTCTGAGTGAAAATTAACAATGAATTCTATTATGCGTAACGTCTAAAACAAACAACATAAGATTGGATGCTAAGAAAATAATATTTTTATTTTTTTAATGACTCAAGTCTAGGGAAGTGAATTTATAAATATACTGTTGATTGTTATATTTTTATTTTAATGAGGTATGTTCAATTTAGATTAATATTTCTATGTTTGGTGGGAGCTATTTTTGATACGTTATCATACTATAGCTTTATGTAGGGCTATTTATTTAGACTAAGATAATATATAAGCTCAATAAGTGTTCCATATCCTTGTCTTTATTATGTCCCTACTATCTCACCCCTGGAACTGATTGGTAGTGAGTACGCAATTTCCTCTCCATTTATTGATACTGATTTTCAAAACTCAAATGATGCTTGTGAGGAAATGAGTGAGGTGACAATGTATATGTGGTGTTAAAATTGTTACTTGCTTGAAGTTTTGTTTTCATCCATGTTATAAAAAAAAAAGAACTTTTGTTTTCCAGAAACTCAAAGGACATTAGTACTTGTACTAAAGCAACAATTTTCACATAATTACCCATTGATATTGACTTTTATTTGCAGTCATTCAAGCAGTATTATCCAATGATATAGAAGTGGAATCACAAATAGCTACCAAGAGCAAAGGACTACGAGGTCAATTGAATAAGGTTGTTTTAGCCTATAGCGGTGGCTTAGACACCTCAGTTATTGTTCCATGGCTAAGGTATGTTCCTCTTGTAAGTTTAGGTTTAGCAGCTACTTTTGTCCAAAGAACAAAGACATGAGTACCTTATTTTTAATGAAATTTGAGTTATTGTTTTGCTTATATTAGTAAAAAAGGAAGCATATTCAAACGATATGGTGAGTGAATTTGTTCAACCATAAGCATGTTTTTGGTACCAATGAAAAGCTTGGAACGGAAAAAAGAAATGCACATAAAGTGCCTATGAAATTATGGATCGTCTTCAAAGAGCTGTAAATTACCATGTGTTACTTGCTCCTAATTTTGGCATCCAGAAAAATTACCTTGCTTCACCTACCAACTAATGTTTACTTGCAAAGATGAATACACAAAAAAAAAAAAAAATTGATATAATGAATGCAAAAATAACATTCTCATCATATTTTAAGATGCCTTATTATATTTAGGCAATTCTGCAATTCATTCTTGTTTTTTAAGCTAGACCTTTTTTTTTTTTAAATTATTATTTTTCAAATACAACTTAAAATTTACAATGTCAAATATTTCTGAATACATCAAGAACAAGAACAGGAATTTTTGTTTTTGTTTTGGCCTCTATAATCTATATCAATATAAATTGCTTTTGAAAATTAATATATTTGTTGTGATGTATGGCACATATGTTTCCTTTACCAATATTTTTGTTACTTCTCACTGTTGTAGGGAAAATTATGGCTGTGAGGTTGTTTGCTTCACTGCTGATGTTGGTCAGGTGTGTTTCCTAGTTGCAAAATACAATTTTTATATTTTACAAGTTTTTAGTAGGTTACAATCTTTCCCCAGTTGAATGCTTTTTACATTTGTATTTAATAAGAGGGTTATAAATTTTAGGGGTTAAAGGAATTGGAAGGATTGGAAGAGAAGGCCAAAGCAAGTGGAGCCTGTCAGCTGGTGGTGAAGGACTTGCAAGAAGAATTTGTGAGAGATTACATTTTTCCTTGCTTGCGAGCTGGTGCGATCTATGAAAGGAAATACTTGTTGGGGACCTCAATGGCGCGCCCGGTTATTGCGAAGGTTGGTAAATTATCTCTATGATTTTAAATTATGACAGATACTAACTCAAGTGTCAAGGATATTTTGTCATAATAGTACTAAATGAATCTCTTAGAAAAAACCTATTTATGTTTTTCTCCTCTGTTTGCTTAAACTCAAAAACGGAGTTATAGCCCCATTTTATTTATGAAATAAAAAGAGAGAGACCTTCAATTGTCTTTGGGTCTCTCTACTTGATTGCGTTTATTTATTTTTCTTGTTTTTATTTGGCCCATGGGTGCCTCTACTTGATTGCATTTATGTTTTTTTCTTTTTATTTGGCCTTTTCTTTTAATCAAGAAATGAGATTATTGTGCTTCTAAAATTTTAAATTTTGTCTGTTTGATTACATTGTGACTTGTGAACCTTTGTAAGTTTGTTTTAATGTGGAGATGACATCATTCTCAATTGTATGACAGGCCATGGTGGATGTTGCCAAAGAAGTTGGCGCAGATGCTGTTGCTCATGGATGCACGGGAAAAGGAAATGATCAGGCATGCCTTACAATTGAATCTTAAATTATGTTATATATCCGTTTGCATTGCTGTTGACATGATCTTTCTTCGCTTTTTTTTTTTTCTCTCTGAGCAGGTTCGCTTTGAACTCACATTCTTTGCATTAAATCCCGAGTTGAATGTTGTGGCCCCTTGGCGAGAATGGGATATCAATGGAAGAGAAGATGCAATTGAATATGCCAAGAAACATAATGTTCCTGTTCCTGTGACTAAGAAATCCATATACAGTAGAGACAGAAATTTATGGCACTTGAGCCATGAGGTTAGCTTCCGAACTTTACAAAATTGATGTTATGCATTCATCTTGCATAGTGGTTGGTGAAATGTGAAACACTAGAAGTTTATCTCAATTGTAGTTGCTGATCAATTTTTTTGCTAGTAAAACTAATTCTATAAAGTAACACACATGAATGTAAATTTCTAAAACTAATTTTTTTTTTGTTGAAAAGGTGCTTTGTCTAGAAGGTATGATATAACGTAAATTGACATATTAGGCCCTTAGCATAGTTTTGAGGCATGAGTTGTAGGCAGAGAGCCTGAGAGTGATTATCCTTTGTTATCTGCTTTATAATTGTGGCAGGTAGGCATGGGTTCTGTATTTTGATTGAGTTCAGGGGCCTTTCTATGCAATGATCTCTGAGGGAAAGTGCTTAAAAAGGCATGATTAAAATTCTATTTAGTTGTTGCTTTTATATAGTAAATATAGTAGAAATCTAAATCAGCCAGCACAGATAATGCTCCAAAAATTAGCTAATGCAATTAATTGTTGATTGGAATTTCTGTCACTTATCGGTTTCTAATTAAATCCTTACCAACATGTCTAGCGGCTGGGGTCAACTGGACCAAATACCCTTTTGTCCAACAAAAGCGCTTATGCTATGTAATAAAAGTTCATATCTGTAGAATGCAACAAAGAATTCTTGTAGCTAATGGATAATACATATGATAGTGCATTTATGGTATTAAAGCTGTTTTGGTAAAGCTCAAAGAATTTGTTCCATAATCAGTTTTTTAGGCCATGAAAAGGCCATTGCAAAATCTACATATTGTGGAGCAACTTTACACTCAACTTTTCCTCTAAAATTCAGCAATTTCACGTACAACGCCAGACAAGCCTATAAAGTTGGTGGAATGTGTTAAAGGAAACATTCTCCTCTTATTTCAAATGTGATGCCACAATTTGGATAATTATTTTTTATGCAAACAAACTTATTTGCTTTGGATATTGAAATTAAATGGCTTTTCTCTGTACCATCCATTCTGATGTCACATATGATAAACAATCTCTTTGTTTCCTCCTTATGTTTAGCTCCTTTCTTTCCAATTCCATTGATGGTGATGAGTGCATGTTTTCTAACTACACCCATGTCTTGTTCCAATACATGTTGGGAAAAAAACTTGTTGGTCTATAGAGTTTGTTGGATATCTGTTTTCGGATGCTATAAAAAAATATTGCTTTGATAAATACAATCATATAAAATTGTATTGATTTATGAGAACTTTTGAAACCTTACAAGTGCAATGCACATTTTTTCATTTGAAGATTAATGGATTTAATGGACAGGTTAGATTTTTTTGGTTGAAACCTTACTCAAGCTGTTTAAGCTTTGTGTCAACTCTGTGATTCAACTTAGCTTCAACATTTCTAGTTGTTCTTTTTTGGGACAATTACTAATTTGGTGTAATTTGGAAAAATAATTTCAAATTGGTGTTAAAAAAACACAATTCCGAATTTGGTGTATATTGAAAACTATTTACAAATTTAATGTGTTTTTGGCTGATATGGACAGAGAGATTTCAGTGCGCCAGTTGGACTGGCGCAATGAACCATACCGCCATTTCAATGAGTCATTGCGTCAGTCCAACTAGCGCAATGAGATTTCTCTGTCCGTTATAATGATAATCATGATTGTGATGATTGTAAATGGAGTGCTGAGACAAGATTTCATTACGCCACTTCAAGTAGCGCAATGAAACGGGATGCTGGCATGTGGCACTATAATATTTCGTTGCACCACTTCAAGTAGCACAATGAAACGGGGTGCTAACACGTGGCACTACAATATTTCATTGTGTCACTTCAAGTAGTGCAATGAAACTGGGTGCTGACACGTGGCACTGACTACTCTTGGACAATTCTATGCGCCACTTCAAGTAGCGCAATGACTCCATTTCTCTATTTGGATTGGCGCAATGGAAAAAAAATTTGGTCAACCCTCCCAAAACACACCAAACTTGAAATTTATCTTTTTTCCATACCAAATATGTTAATAAATTTTTCAAATATCCTAAATAAGTAATTGTCCCTTCTTTTTTTCATTTTTTTAGTGTGCAATTTACGTTCTTAGAATATCTTGACAGATGACAGCTTTGAATTTAGATCATTTAGTTTGGGATACTATTTTAGAGTTCTAAGATATTCTGATAACTTGTCTAGTGTTTCAAATTTTATTGTTCTCTCTTGTACTTTTTTTTCATTTTTTGTTGCAGGAGTAAATAGTGGAAAGCTTATATTCCTGGACCAACTTAAAAAATGCAATATTCTAATTTAGTTTAATCAGTCAAATCTAACAATCTGAGTTTCTGAATGTCTATACGAAATGAAACCATATTTTGGTGGTCTTTTAAAGCAGTTTTAGTTGAGCCTTTTTGGTTTGAATACCTTTGCTAAAAGTAAAATCCTTCAGTAGAGACAAAATAAGTTTGTTGTTTTAGTTTAATATAAAATTTTGAAATTTTCTTGTTTCTCAAGGGTGATGTCTTAGAAGACCCAGCAAATGAGCCAAAGAAAGACATGTACATGATGTCTGTTGATCCAGAAGATGCACCAAATCAACCTGAGTAAGTTTCCTTGTTATAATTTCAGGCTAGCTAGTCTATCATTTTTCGAACTGAATTACGATAGCATTTTTTGGTTTCTTTCTTTATTTCTCTTAGATATGTAGAAATCGGGATAGAGTCAGGAATTCCTGTTTCAGTAAATGGGAAGCAGCTTTCCCCAGCATCTCTTCTTTCTGAGCTCAATGACATTGGTGGAAGACATGGTATTGGTCGTATAGACATGGTTGAAAATCGACTTGTTGGCATGAAAAGCCGTGGCGTTTATGAAACGCCTGGAGGAACCATTCTTTATGCTGCAGCACGTGAACTGGAGTCTTTAACTCTTGATAGGGAAACAATGCAAGTTAAAGATTCACTTGCACTGAAGTACGCAGAGCTAGTGTATGCAGGCAGGTGGTTTGATCCATTGCGAGAGTCCATGGATGCGTTTATGGAGAAGATCACAGAGAAAACAACTGGTTCTGTGACACTTAAGTTATACAAAGGGTCCGTATCAGTAACCAGTAGGACAAGTCCCTACAGCCTGTACAGGCAAGACATCTCATCTTTCGAGAGTGGGAAGATTTATGATCAAGCTGATGCTGCAGGTTTTATAAGGCTTTATGGTCTTCCGATGAAGGTTCGGGCCATGCTTGAGAAAGGGATATGATAATTTTCACTTTTTCCTACTCCTAAGAGCATGCAGTTAGGAATCTTTGTTGGATTTGTTATTGCTTTGGTCTTTAGGTATGTTATGAACTTAAATGTACACTCAGTTTTGGAATAATCTATGGTAAAAGTTTGACCTATTTGGAATAATTCTTTAAGATTCTGTGGTTCCATTTCTGGAAAATATAGCTTAGCTTTGAACTTGGATGTTTATCTTTCTGTTTATATTTATTGGAAATTAGCTTAAGATATTACTATTTCCGTTTTAGTCAATTCTTTACATTAAAATCAGTATGATTAGATTCAAGTTTGGTGTTAATAATTTGATCAGTTGGGTTAGGTAGATTAAATTATTATTTATATATAACTTAAGTAAAGTAATCATACTTTATAACTAACATAAAAATACTTTAATCTACCTAACATAATCTATCAAACTATTAATACCAAATTTGAATCTAATTATGCTGATTTCAGTGTAAAGAATTGACAAAAAACGGAGGTAGTATAATATATAGAATTAAAACTTTTTTAGAAGATTTATGATTTACTAAGAAATATATGAAATTGTCAAATTTATCGTAGCCTTTAAAGTGATTAAACCAAAATTAGTAGCCAAACTATGGATATTAGCAACTCAATTAACTTTTTTAGGTTGCCATTATTATGTGTATTGTAAACTAATGTTTATATCATAAATTAACTATGAACTTGTTTTCATTAAAAAAAAAAAAAAAGCTATAAACTTGTTTTAAAATGTATGTAAATATTATATTTATTGTAAATTAAGTTTTCTAAATAGATTACATTTATTGTAAACATCAAATATAAGATAAACTCATTATAAACAAACGACTTGTTATAAACTAGCATTTACAACTACATAGCATTGCTAATGCTCGAGGTCCATTAGCAATGCGAGGTTGTTGGAGTAAGTTTACATAAATAACTATGCTTCAACTCATTTATAATTTACTTGGTCCATTTTGTAACAAATGAATTCTACAAAATTTTGTGAAATTATTTGTAAATTAAAATTTTAATGTTTGGAAGATAAATAAAACTTATATTTAATCTTAATTTAGTTATTTTAAACACATTGAATTTGTTCACAAATAAATTTTATCTATAAGTGAATTCTAAACCATTAGGTCATTCATTCTAAATTGGAGATTAGTGCTTTTTCTAGTTGTTGTTTATAGTACTGGAGTTTTATATTGAATTTTTGAACGAAGAATACTATAACTTTTCATGATATAATCATAATATTCTGACGTAATTTGTTATTGCTTATAAATTTTTACAATTAACTATCATTTTATTTTAAATTATAGCTATTTGTATTCAGATCAATTGAAATCGTTCTTAAAATAATTATAAATTGATTGCAGTCTATTGTAAACAAATTGCGGAGTATTTTAAAATAATTATAAGCATAATAGGTAGATTATCTAGCTAGTCTTTTTTCATGGTCTGTAAACTGATCGTAGATATTGTAAACAGATTGTAAACCTTTTTGTGAGGTTCCGATGACATTATATATATATATATATATATATATCCGAGACACTTTTTTTTCCCTTATTTCAATTTAAGTAGAGAGGATATATGATCAATGCCTTTTATATTTATATTTATATTTTTTCTAAATCTTATTTTATTTTTGCCTTTTGAATCCACTAAATGACAATATTTTAACACAATAATTTAAGTCTTGATCAATATATTCTGAAAAAAAAAGTTTTGATCAATATAAAGATAGGACCTGCAAATATATTAGAGATAATTATGATTTGTTCTTTATATTTTTAATATTATATAATTTAGTTTTTACATTTTTAATATTATATTTTCTAGTTTTATTTTATATATATATATATATATATATATATATATATATATATATATATATATATTTTAAGACTATAAAATATAATGTCTAAAAAATTAAAAGATTAAATTATTAAATATTTTAAAATAGATGGACTGAAAAAAAATTAATATTTTTACAGCTAAATTATAATTATTCATTGAATATGTGATGTGATTTTTAATGAACAATATATATTTATTAGTCCTTCTATTTATTATAAAGATAACTTAGATAGAGATATTTTTTTTATCATTTTAACCGCACAAAATTATAAAAAAAAAAATTAAATTTGAAATAGAAAAAAATATAGGGATTCAAAAATATAAAAACACATAGAATAACTCATATATCCCAATATATTATTCAAAACGCAACGACTAGTTCAAACTTAACACCTAAAAGAATTTCCTCTCAAAAATAAATTTACCTAATATTTTTCTTAGAAATGATTATTTTGACATATTTGAGTTTCGCGTCCAATATATTTAAATTATTCTGTCTATATATATATATATATATATATATATATTTAAAAGTATAAATAGTGAATGAGAACATTTATTTTTAAAATGCCATGTAGAATTTTTAATTTAATTTTTTATGATATTATAAAATAATATAGTAGTATAATTAAAAATAGTATCCCTTAAAAGAATATAATTATGAATATAAATTAAAATAATATTTCTTAATAGAATATAATTATAATATAAATTGAAACACTATTCCTTAATAAAACATGATCTGAATTTATATTATTTTTCATTAAGATATAAATTTTAGAAAGATAAATTAATTAATTAAAAATAATATATTTATATATCCATGTTATAAATATGAATTAAACTAATATTTCTTAAGATAATATGATTATGAACATAATTAAAATAAAATAGTAAAATTATTATTATTTTATTTTTGAAAAAGTTTGACGCTAAAATTAAAGGAAAAATAGATGGAAGAATTTAAGTGTTTAATGGAAACATAAGTTAAGAAATCCAAAAATATCAATATAAAATATGGAAATAATATTAATAACATAAAAAGATAAGGATCATAGTGTAAATTTTTCCTTAATCGAAAATATAAAAATATATGTATTAGTTGTGAATTGTCTAAAAATACGGGGCTTCAAGTGTATTTATTTCTTTTGATTTGTAAGCAACGCCATTTGCATAAAATAAAAAGAGCGATCTGCCCTTATGGTTTCAAATGGTAATTTCCTGTTTAGTCATGTATTTCTGGAAAAAATCATAAACCCCCCAATCATAAACTTTATATTATAGAAAATTAAATTATTTTTTAAAAATTTTGTCTGCAGTCGCTATCTGTCTTTATATTATAGAAAATTAAATTATTATGGGGTTTCTCTTTTTTGTTATTTAACTATCTGCCAGCCCAATCGTAATCTGTGCCTACGCGACACCACTACACCAACACCATTTAAATCTGTCAACAATCGCGGTACGCATACACAGATAAATTTTTAATATTACCATGGCGGCCAGTGGAGGAGCATCTTTCTTCAAAGCCCAATTTTCTCCGACGGCGCTTCGTTCCTGCTTAACGACGTCATCCTCAAACGATAAGGTCAAATGGAATCCGGTTCCAAATCAGACTCGACCACCTGCAGTTTCAACAGAGCAAATATCAACTGGAACGGCAGCACCAGCAGAAACTGCGAAGAAGATGATGAGTTTTACAGAAAATGGAAGTTTATCTATGGCGCTGTCAGACTCAGACACCGGGAAAATGAAAGAGAAACAAAATCTATCAGTCTGGGAGATAGCGGAGGCTGAAATGAAGAGTCGAAAGAGCTTGAAAGATTTCTTTGAGGAGTCAAAGGATTTTATCAGATCGGACGGCGGTCCACCACGGTGGTGGTCTCCCTTAGAGTGTGGATCCCGGTTGGTCGATTCGCCTGTCCTCCTCTATTTACCCGGCAAGTGCTTTTATTCCTATTTCATCGCCGCCTTCATTCCTCCTCTTTTTTTTTTGCCTATATTTTTTTAATTTTATATTATTATTATTATTATTATTATTACCTTTGATTGGAATTTGGAAAATAGATTGGCTACATGGAAAAAGTTGGTTATCAAAGCCTAATAATGGATTCTTTTAGCCTACTTTTTCTTTGAAAAAAAAAAAAAAGAGAAAATTCAATTTTTAGCAATCTCAAGAATCTTATATAATTTACACGTGGAGCAAGCTTCTTTAATGGTTGTTATTCTTTTCTTCTCTCTTTTTAATTTTCTCATTTTCTGTATAAAAATTTTCATTAAGAACTAAATTTTGTAAATCCAACTAAAAAAATTTGCAGATAACCTTACCTGTGTAGTGCCTGCGTATCAAATTAACACCATTGATTGAGTTAACCAGCTATTTTATTGTTAATTTATACCCCATACTAGGTTTGGAACTTATTTGTAATATTTTCCGCAATGACTTTGGTTGAAGTACAATTTAATACTGTAATTTTTGGGGATAAATTTCCATTTAACCAAATAAGCAATACTGAACTGAGGATTTAGAAAATAATTTCGCAAGTTTTTTTGGACAGTCATTTATACGAAACCGAGTCTTGATGTTCAGTTCCATAAAATTCTAATACTCCAAAAACATATCTAATGAAAATTGGAAATTAAAAAATTTTTTTTTGAAACATTCCTCTCTTCCCTTACGTCAGGTTTGGTTTACTTTTGAGAACAACAAAGAATTTGTTTTTATTTGCGTGTTTCAATGAAACTTCAATATTTTTATTTTTATTTTATTCATTTATGTTAACCAATATATGCTTTTAAATGCAGTTAAGGTGTATACACCTATTTTTCATTTTTAAAATAGTGAAAAAAGTATAGAAAATATAAATAGTAATAATAATATAGTCAAATATCTAATATTTCACTATTATTCATGCAAATTAATTATATATTCTAAAAAATGCGAAAAGAGAAGTAAATTGATATTTGTGGACGCAGTAAATATATTTCTGTATGTCTTTTACATATACATTAGGCATGACATCTTTATTTGTTTTTTCCCTCAATAGATGGACATTTATAATATTATTGTTATGATGATACTCTTTTTTTTTAATTCTCTTATTTTCTTTTGTTATAAGAAATGAGTACACTTTTGTAGCAAAATTTAACGTGTACATAAAAGCATATAATACTGTTTTGGGTGCTGCCAATAAATCATAAAAATTTACAATTAGCCTAGTTTGTTGCAGAGAAACCTTTTGTTGCTTATAAATGATTAACTTTTGTTAATTCTTTAATTGATTCAATATAATCGGTAGGTAGATTTAGAAATTGAATTTTGCAAGATATTTAGTTTAGCTGCTAATGAGGTTTTTACTTTCTACTAGGCTTTGTTTGTTATGAATCAATAGAAAGAAAAAGAAAAGAAATTTTGTTTCCCTCATTTTCTTTGTTTTGTTCTATTTGTTTGCTTCTTATTCTAGAATAAAGAACTTGTTCGTTAATCATCTTAGACGTATTAGTTAATTAATTATTTGTTCATGTCTCTGATTTTGCAGGAATTGATGGGGTAGGACTAGGCCTTATTAGGCAACATCATAGTCTTGGAAAGTAAGTGCCTTATAATTGAGATTTGAGTAATATGAGTGATTATAATATTCTTCCGGTTTAATATTAGTGTTAAACCAATTTATTTTTACTTGCGTAATAGATGACAGTGGTTTCGTAATATTAATGCTACTGCTGCTTGTACTTTGTGTAATCAGAGCAATAAGATGGGAGAAATACTGTATATTGATTGAGAGAGTTGTACACATTCACTCTAGTCTGTCTATTTTATTAATATATCTAATATAGGAATATTTCTACAATCAAATCTCCTATAATAAAGCTAATTCTCTAACACTTTGCTCACAGGCTTTTCGACATATGGTGCTTGCACATCCCAGTCAAGGATAGAACTCCTTTCACAGGTCCTTTGGACATCTATATTCTTTACTTTGTTAAAAATATTTATGCATTTTATGTTGATAGAGATGGAAAATTGTAATTAATCTTGTGTTAATTATGAAATTTATTCAGAATTAGTGAAGCTGGTTGAACGGAGAGTTAAATCAGAATATCAACGTTCACCTCACAGGCCAATATACCTTGTTGGAGAATCTTTGGGAGCATGCCTCGCACTTTCTGTTTCTGCTCTTAATCCTGACATTGATCTCGTACTTATTTTGGCTAATCCAGGTGAGTAATTGTGTCCTTAACCAATGCAGACATTCAATTTGTGATATTTTAAGATATACCATAATATAAGCACATGAATGAACATATAAACAGTTAATTCTTCATAAACTAAAGCACAGACTTCTTTTTTGGATAAAGGGAAAATGCTTACATTCATTCAGCATCAAAATAGGCTCTTTGCTTATAAGATGTTTTAATTATTCTATTAGGAACATCTTTTAAGAAGTCACAGCTTGCATCTCTTGTACCTTTATTGGAAGTCATACCTGAAGGTCCTGAACAGCTTCGCCTTCCATATGCACTGAGCTTCACAACAGGTTTTTCTTTACATTATAACTTATAATTTTTTTTTGCTTTGCTCTTTCTTGAAATATAGATTGATCCTGATAGGTCTCTTAAACAAAATTTAGAAATGAGTTCATCTGGTCTTTTGCTAATTGAGATTGGGGGATCATATGCTACTTTTAACCTGACATTACTTGACAATATGGGGTCCTCTCTGTCCCCCATTAATTGTTTCTTTTCTCAAGATCAAGGACACTATAGTAATATTGATACACTATTGCCTCTTTAGATAAAAACTTAAGCTGACAACATGGCTAAAAGATTTTGCTTTGTATACAACTTTAAGTCTCAAATCACCTTTTTTTTTCTAGAAAAAAAAAAAAAAAAAAAGAATCTTGAGAAAGCCTTCAAACTTTCAGTTTGCTAGTCTTGGGTTTGTAATTTGAAAAGAATACATTTGGATAAGCATGCGTTGTCTGCTGATTGACCTTCCTACTTGAAGTTAGAACTGAGGCCAGAAAGCCTAAAATAAACCTTGCCTTTTATTTTTATCTTTTTTTTATATTTTTAATTTCAGCACTAAAAAATTGCATTCAAGTGTATGCATGAGTTCTTTTTGTCAACTGATATCAGAAATGGATACTTTGTACATTAGGTGACCCTTTCAAGGCAGTGATGGAAAATTTGATAAAAGGAGTTTCTCCACTAGAGTTATTTGGAAAAATGTTTCAGGATGTCGCTGCATTGTCATCTTATCTCCATGTAAGATTTCACTTTGGAACATGTTTAATATAAGAGTATAAGTATTAGTTTTTGAATGTCAAAAATGACGGAGATCTGTAAAACTAGAGAAAACATTTATCAGTGTACAAGTCAAGAACTTCACCATCAGGATTTAATGTTTTGTGTTTTTGTCAGATGAAAAAAAGCCATTGCTAGATATCTTTTAGTAGTTTCTGTTTATAATGCTATCTATAGGGTTTACATTTTTTTTTTTGTAAATTGATGCTCATGCACTACCATGAGTTCTCTTTTGAACAGAATTGATGGTTTCGTGTCCCAGGTCCTGAGTGATATGTTGCCAAAAGAAACAATTCTGTGGAAGCTAAAGCTGCTTAAATCAGCTTCAGAATTTGCAAATTCCCGTCTTCATGCTGTAAATGCTCAAACGCTGATACTCTCTAGGTCCTTCTCTTTGGGATAATTTATCATATGTAAATATAGCTTTGAGGCAACATAAGCACAAGATTATTTACTTTTTTTTTATAATTAAAAGAAAAGCAATTTAGTTCAGCTCTTTTTCGTTTGTACCTTTGTTCAAAAGTGGATCTGCAAATATTAGCCATTTTGAATAGGATCAAATGCAAGGTTATGCTTGCAGACATCTCCAATTTTTTTGGAGCCTAAAGCATATGCCATAAAAACTAAATAGGTATCTAGGCTCCCTTTATAAGTTCAATTAATAGAAAAGCACAAACAAATGTTCTTTAATGATTAAATCTCAAATTTGTCTGAACATTTGTAATCATCGCATACCAATTGTTTTAATAATGCATATTGCCTGTGTTCTGTTTTTATCCAAAATGATCTGTCAGATTGATCTTATACTTATTATTTTTCAGTGGAGAGGACAAGTTGCTACCGAGTAATGATGAAGGTGAAAGACTGCACAACATGCTGCCGAATTGTGATATACGTGTGTTTTCTCATAGTGGTCATTTCCTTTTCTTGGTAGGATAAACTAACTCATTCTTCCCTTCCGATGCAGTGAATGAAAACCAACCAAAAGGATTATTTTAATTTAGTTCTTAAATTATGAAATATGGATTGGTTTTTGAAAAAATTTCTTTTAAAATTTGCTCTTTGTTAGAATAATTTTAAAATCTGGTGAGATTTGTAATTGGCATTGAAATAACTAAGATTAAGGGTTCTTGAAATTTCTGTAAGTCTTGATTCATAATGTCTGTTTTTCCTTTTCTTTCATTCAAATACAGTAACAGCACATATATTTTTCACACCCTTAAACAAGTTTTGTTGCCCTTGCTCTAATCATCCATAATTCTAGTCCATAACCTAGACATTTTTGCTCATTAAATTTGAGTTTCAAATCACTATTAAATTTTACTGATGTTATTTGATGTTTCTAGATAGAAATTTTACAAAATGATAGTTAAATTGAAAGAATGTTTCTTGGATGCTGCTTTTTTCCTGTCTCTCACTTCACATAAAAGTTTGTGTTTTCAAGTTATTTTTTGAAACATTTAGTAGCTGTATATATGTGGCAGGAAGATGAAGTGGATTTGGGGACTGTTATCAAGGGTACTAGCTTATATCGTCGAGGGGCATTCCATGACTACATTTCAGATTATATACGACCATCCCCTGCTGAATTCCAAAAGATATATGAATCATCAAGGTATACTATTCTGCTATGTTACAAAGAAATTGCATTTTCTATTGGGATAATGACAAAATTTAACTTAGCTACTCCAGCAGCAGCATGAGGTAGGAGGTTATGGGAAATGTATGTTTGTTTCAATTTCCTCTCAAGCATTAGAGTTGGAAGATGACACTTTTTTTTTTCTTTGAACAAGAATAATTTTCAATAGACAATTTATATGTCCAACCTGTTGGTGTTATTATAGGAATTCTTTGTGATTATTCGTTGTTTTGAGTAGCATTTCTTTTCAATTTTGATGTTTCAGGTGGGTTCGGGATCTTGTAAGCCCTGTGATGCTCTCAACATTTGAAAATGGGCAAATAGTCCGGGGTCTTGCAGGAATTCCTTCAGAAGGACCTGTTTTGTTCATTGGCTACCACATGTTACTGGGATTTGAATTAACTCCCATGGTTACTAAAATGTTCTTGGATAGAAATATTCTTATGAGAGGGATAGCACATCCATCGATGTTTAGGAGACTGAAAGAAGGACTGTTACCTCCAAAAGCACAATTTGATTTATTCAGACAGTTGGGAGCAATTCCCGTTTCAGGAAAACTTTTCTACCAGCTTCTGTCTTCAAAGGCTCATGTATTGTTGTATCCAGGAGGTGTGCGTGAGGCCTGTCATCGCAAGGTAATGCCTCATCGTAAAAAGTGACCGTTCTACATTTGGAGGAAGCTTGGTTTTCATTTTTGGAATTTCGAATCATCATTTTTTATATTGCCAATGTATGTTGGAATATGGTATGCTCTATAACTCTATACCAGAACAACAGTCTTCCAATATCCTGCTGGCCTTGTAAGGAAAATTGCTTTGAGCAGCAGTCAATTTATGGAATTGAAAGCAGTCTATTTCATTACATTACTGATTGTCGGAATAGGGAAATAAAGATAAAAACTTTGGGTGGATGACTAAATGCTTTTTGTAATCCATTTTCCCTAACTCATGTATCATATTTTTACCATCTCGGTCTTCCTTAATTCAAATTGCTAAGGTTTTCAAGGAAATTTTCATTCTATGATGTACGGTTTCTGATAAAGAGTCAAATCTATATCTTTCAGGGTGAGGAATACAAATTATTCTGGCCAGAACAGTCAGAGTTTGTCAGGATGGCAGCTAGGTTCGGAGCAACAATTGTGCCATTTGGAGTTGTTGGAGAAGATGATTTCTTTGATGTAAGTCCAGAGTAACGGCTTGGTTTGCAATGCTCTTCTATCGGTTGGTTCTGTTTTGTTCTGTGATTTATTATCTTAAAAAGAAAAATTTTGGTGTTTATATCTAAAACTGGTTGGAAGCTGTCCAATGAAATCTCAGGTATTCTTTGACTATGATGACCAAATGAAGGTTCCTTTCCTGAGGAATTACATAACAGAAATAGCAGAGCAGAGTAAGAGTGTGAGGTACACACTTGTCGAGTAAATAATCCAACTTTTGTTTATCCTCACTTTCCAATTTCGTTATTGTTATTTTCTTCTTTCCTTGATAGGAATGAATCACATGGTGAAGCGCAAAACCAAGATATGCACCTTCCAGGAATTATACCAAAACTTCCGGGAAGATTTTATTATTACTTTGGGAGACCAATACATACAAAAGGTATAATAACTCAAAATTTTGTTGCAAAAGCTTACTTTGGTTCAGAAGGTCAAATAAAAGGACTTTTGTTTGGTTTTTATCTGAAAATTAAAAAAAAAAAAAAAAAAGAAGAAGAAAATTGAGTCTTTGAACCCTACTAATATAGATATGGAAAAAATAATCACTAAAACAGGGCATATGTGTAATAATAATTAGGCCAATCTTTTAACCTTGTTGACTTATATTTGGACTCCTAAAAGAACACTCTAATTAAGCAAATGAAGTTTTTACAATTGTTCTGAAGAAGTTTGTGATTATGTTATGAAGGGAGGGAAAAGGAATTAAGAGAGAAAGAGAAAGCTCAAGAATTGTACGTACAAGTGAAGAGTGAGGTGGAGAGATGCCTTGCTTTTTTGAAGGAGAGGAGAAAAAATGATCCTTACAGGAGTTTAATTTCTCGTATAGTTTACCAGGCTAACAATCCTAATTCTTCTGAAATTCCATCTTTTGACCTTTGATTCAAGATTTTGATTTTGACTCAAAATAATTAAGCTTTGAAAGAAGAAAGAAAAAAAAAAAATTGTAGATGGTAGATCACAAAATTAAGGGTGTTTGGGGCCATTCAGTATGTTCACATTTGATCCATCAGTAAACTTTGTAATATAGATTTCTGTAAATTATGTAATATTCTGTTATGGAATAATTAATTTTTTTTTTTTTTACATGGATATCCTAAATTCTATGTGGGAGTAAGATTCAAAGTTTAGACCTTTGAGTTAGAATAACCGATGTTTTACCAACTGAGTTGGTCTTTGTTCCTATGGAATATTTAATCTTCTTCATCAATGTTTTAGTCTAATTCAATGAATTGATTTAATTAGTCTCTTAAATTAAAATTTAAATTAAATACATCCTTTTAACTTGTTTTGTTATACTAAGAAGTTATTTCCATGAAAAACTGTGGCCTTTAATATGTTTGCACCTGAACTTTGCAAGAAGTTACAGGCACACCCTAAATCTAACTTTGATCATGTTTGCACCCAATTTTTCAAATATAGTCACTATTACATCAATTCAAATTTTGGGTGAGATTGATATAAGTGTAATCTTGTTGGGGTCCCAAACTTATGTTTATTACTTAAGTTAAAAATTGATTTATTTTTTTAAAAAAAAAAGTTAAAAAATTGATTATATTAGGGCCTAAAACATAAATTCACCCTTGAACTTTCAATGTATTCCCGATGAAATCTCGAACTTTGCACGTGCACAAACACACACTCCATGTTTGGCTTCCTTCAGCAAATAAAATTTGATTATTTTTTGTTAAATATAGATAAATTTTCATGAAATGTGCGATTTTCTTCTCCTTTAAAAATTTTGAGTATTTAAAAGATAATTTTTTGCTCTTGAAGAATATGGTTAAAAATCAATGTTTGTAAGAAAGAATGATTAATTCATGAAATTTTTTTTCTCTTCAGTTGTAAGCTCGAGAAATTCTTAGATAGATCTAGTCTAACACGTCATTCATGCACCAATCTAATAGGATAATGATACATCAGCAAGTTAGTTTTCTCTCTCATAGTAATGTGTTATATATTAATAGTTTTATTTCTTTTTTTAATTTTTTATCTCTTAATCTTACATTATTCTAATTAATTACGTATTGATGTGTCATTATTTTATTGGACTGGTGCATAAATGATATGGTAGACCAGGTCTATCTAAGAATTTCTCTTTAAGCTCCTGTGTTTATAACAACGCGGTAGAACCTTTTTTGTTTTCTGGGACCTTAATATATTGCAACTTTTAAGAATAATTGTTTGAATCTTTGTTTTGCAATAGAGATTTATTTATTTTTTAAGGCCCTAAACAATCCTTAAAAAAAAAACAATTCTTTGAAGAGACCTAACATGTTTATAAATTGTAAAACCATAAAAACCAAGATGTATCATAACTGCAAATGGTTAAAGAAAAATTAGTAGAAAAATAAATATGTCAATCGGGATGATAAAAGAATTTAACAAACAGAAGCAAGGAAAAAAAAATTAAACAAAAATATAGGTACTAAATTACATTTTTTTCTTGCATTTATGGTATACCAAATATACTTTTTTTTTTGAATTATGGTATATATATACCAAGTATTGAATAAGAGTTTCACTAAAAAATTCAGATTTGTTAATTTATTGTTATGATTATGAAGGAAAATTTTTGGTGTTGGAGATGTTGAGTGTGTTGTGTGTAATTAGTTCCACTCATTACTCCAACTAATAACTAACTGGATCCGGCTATGCCTCTCGACGAGATTTTCGAGAGGCATGCCAATTTTGCTTCTTTTTTTTTTTTTTTCTGTTCATACGGCACGGTAAATTGTCTATACTGAGCCCCGAGATCAATTCCAGTGGGTTGCGGTTTACAGAAATCGATCCTATATTATAAATTTTATCTGACTATAAAATTCAACGGTCTGTATTATTTTACGTTTTATTTACAATACAGAATCAATTTATCCAAACTGTAGACCACTAGAATTGATCTCGGGATCCAACACAAACAAAAAATAAAAGAAAAAAGAAATTGAAAATTTATAAAAAAAGAAAAAAAAAGAAAAAGGGAAATTCGAGAGGCTCTCGTTCGAGAGCTTTGGAATTTCCCTAACTATTATTATGTCCTAAACAACTAATCATACGTTACACACTCTCCTAAATATAATCAATTTTTAATATCTTAACATATTTCTGAGAACGCTAATTACATCCAACACTGTATCACTGCCCTTCTGAAAATCAAAATGTATTTGATAAATTTTGGTCAAGACAACAAGTATGGAACCATGATTGACCTATGGGTCAAAATGTAATGCAATAAATTCGTGGAACACGTGAGAAGAAATCAGAGTAAGTAGGAGCTGCTGCTAATTACTCTCGTGTGTGTGGGGGACTGAATGATTGGGCGGCTTTCTATTTCTTTTACTAGAAAAGGTGTTTGCATGTGCCAGCAATCACCTTTTCCCATGCCTATACTCATCATAAGCTTTTAAATCTTATTTCTCTTTCAATCTGACGGGTTTCAAACTTCAAACTGCTGTTCTTCATCTCGACTCTACAATCCAACACCGGCGGATGGCGTTCACAGGACAACATTTTATTGCACCCAGTTTTTCGCCAGCGGTGGTGGTTCGTTCTTGCGAAATGCCATCATCTCCATACGGTATAGTGAAACCGAATCCGGTTCCGCATCAGAATCGGCGTTTGGCTGCTTTTACAGAGAAGACGTCAAACGGAGCAGCAGTGGCTACGGCGGTGGAGACGACGAAGAGTTTGACAGAAAATTTAATTTTGGAGGCGGAGGAGCGGGTAGAAGAAAAAATGGAGAAGCAAAATCGATCACTGTTGGAGTTAGCAGAGGAAGAAATTAAGAGTAGGAAGGGGTGGAAGGAGTATTTCGAGGAGTCCAAGGAATTAATCAGATCGGAGGACAGTGGGCCAACTCGGTGGTTTTCTCCCTTAGAGAGTGGCACCCGCTTCGACAATTCTCCTCTTCTACTCTATTTACCCGGTAACTGTTGTATTATTCCTATTTCGTCTTCTTGTTCCGTACATTTTAATTTGTTAGAATTAGAATCTCGTACATTTCCGGAGGGACGACGAAGCTATATTGATGGGACACGGGGTTACATGAGACCCGCTGATTCTAAAAAATATTTAGATTCATTACATTAATTTTTTTAAAATACAATAATTTTTTATGTCAATCAATTATAAAATTTTAATGTGAATCAATTAGAAAAATCTCTTTAATTTAATAAATATTAATTTATCGATTAATTAATATTTTTATAAAATAATAAAATATTATAATCTTAATAATATTAATTTATAGAGATTTTAATATATTTTAAAATGAAATTTATAAAAAAAAAGAGCGTTTGTGCAAAGTGGCAAAGCACATACTCTTTTTTTACCAAAGAGCCCGGGTTCAACATGCCACACGTTTAAAGAGATTTTTACTATATTTGATAATAAACTTATTATAAAAGTACTTTCACAATAAAAAATGTCATGTTCAAGATTATAGATATGTCTGTCAAAAACTAAATTATAGATATTCATTTTTATATTTTACAATTATATTAATGTAAAAGGTATTGTTAACATTATTCAAATCCTAATTTATTACTACTATGTTAATTTTTTTATAACTTTTAAGTTGTTGTGATCCAATAAATAATTTTTTTTGGCCTCGTCTTTAATAATGATGACTTTGCTATTTTTTATATACTACTTTCTATTGATATTTTCAACCAGAAGCTAAATTAGACAATTTAAAATTATAAAATTTTTTAAAACAGAAATTTTACAATAATTTTGGGAAACCTAAAAAGAAAAGTAGTATGCTATCTTTTATGGTACGGAGGTGAGTAATAATATTGTTTAAAATATCATTAATTTCATTTTAAATAAATGGAGAAATATATTTAGGTCATTATCCTTTTACCTAATTAACATTTAAACCCTATGTTTTACATTATCAATTATGGGTCAGTAACTTATGATTTCCTTAAACACTTACTTTCATCCATTTTTCTTTAATATTACTGTTAACTTTTTTGAAAATGACTATTTTACCGTTGACAAAAAATTTTTTGTTAAAAAATATATATTTTTCATCTTTTATCTTTTTTTGTTATACTATTAAAAAAATTTCTAGCGTATATATGTTATTTTCTTCTTTATTTTCCAGAAATATAAAGGGTAAAATATTCATTTTGTTAATTTTTGGATGGAATGATTAAAGTGTCTAACGGAAGTATAAGTTAATGACCTAAAAATGATTAGTAAAAAGGATAGAAATGTAAGTGTTAATTATGTAAAAAGATAGAGACCCAAGTGCATTTTTCCCTTTTATTAGTTTTATTTATTTATTTATTTATTTTCATTCATTATTCTCTAATGTTGCAGGGATTGATGGGGTTGGGCTAGGTCTTATTAGACAACATCATAGTCTTGGAAAGTAAGTATGCCCTCATATGCTTTGTGTACTATCATGATGCTGAGTGGTAATAACATACAAATCTAATTTAATCAGAGATTAGTTTAATGAATGATAACATAACATTAATGCTAATGTTGCATGGAATATGGTTGGTTTTTTCTTCATCAGGCTTTTTGACATATGGTGCTTGCATATTCCAGTCAAGGATAGAACACCATTTACAGGTCTCAACATTTCTTTTATCCTTCTATCCTTTTTTCATGCATAGTATGTGTGATTGAGATGTGGAATAATATTAAATCCATAGTAATATATAATCTTATCTTTGATTATGCATTTTGTACACCCAATTCCTCTCTCAGATTTAGTAAAGCTGGTTGAACGGACAGTTAAATCAGAACATCAACGTTCACCTCACAGGCCTATATATCTTGTTGGGGAATCTCTGGGAGCATGCATTGCACTTGCTGTTGCAGCTCTTAACCCTGACATTGATCTTGTACTTATTTTGGCTAATCCAGGTGAGAAACAGGAATACCATCCTTTCTAGAAAGTGATGGATGAGATATTTATACATTCAGTTGCTGTATTTTATATATGAATGTGATGATATTTAAAAAAATTTACCAATTCAATCACATGAACATTTATTGATCAGTGAAGGGACCGATATTTATCATAAGGAGATTATTGGTCTTTTACTGGACAATTTGACTGTAAAGAGTTCTTGTAGTCATTTCTCAACGCCTAGATAAATATATGAGTATGAGAAGTGGCCCCGTATGTACGGTTAATTCTCCATACACCAAACTATTATGTACATTGCAGTTGTCTATTTTTGGATTAAGGGATGATGCTTATATTCATTCAGCACTAACATAAGTTCTTTGTATGTATTTATCAGTTACACTTAATTTGTTTGATGTAATTTTATTTATTCTTTGCTAGGAACATCTTTTAAGAATTTGCAGATGGCACGTCTAATACCCTTATTGGCAGCCATACCTGATGAATTACAGCTTGGTCTTCCCTATCTGCTGAGTTTGATGACAGGTGATTTTTTTTTTTTTAATTATCAATCAGGGATGCAATTTGTTTTGGCTTTGCTATTTCTTGAGATATCAATTTGAATTTGCGTGGGAGCAACAACATGCTTTGGTCGTTTACATGCGTGCATTGTACTTAACCTGTTCCCTCATGGAAAATGGATAAAATTGATATGCACCAGTAATTTGCATTGAGAGTAACATTTCATTGTGACGGGTCTTCCTTTATCTTACTTGAATTTCATTGTTTTGTGAACAATAGCAAGCTGAGAAATAAGTTTCTTTTGGATTTTTGCTGATTGAGAATCTGAGATCAAAAAAGTTTTTCCTTTAAAAATAGAATCTTGAGCATGCTTGTCAACTTTTCAGGCTGTTAGTCTTAAGTTTGTAATTGGAAGAGAATATATTGGAATAAGCATGTATTCTATGAGTAACGAAATTACTTATCGGAAATTAGAATTGCTTGTAAGCTAAAATAATCTGACTCTCTTTGTCGTCATTTTCCAGCTTTAATGAAGTGGACTCTGCAGCAATACAAAATAATTCGATTTGTGTATTATTATTTCGTTTTCCTACTGATAGCTGCAATTCATGCTACATGCATTTAGGTGGCCCTTTGAAGCCTGTGCTGGATAATGTTCTAAAGAGCGTTCCTCTACAACAGTTATTTGGAGAATTGTTTCAGGATGTCACTTCACTATCATCGTACCTCTCTGTAAGGTTCCATTTCAGAACATGGTTCAAAACTGAATCCAAGATTTTGTTTTGATATGTGAAATATTATGTTGAAGTATATGTACTGTAAGACTATAGAACATTTTTCAGTTGACGTGTTAAGATCTCTATTATGAGGATTTGTTATTTTGTGCATAGTGAGATAAAAATAGTCATACCAACATATCTATTATCAGTTCATGCTTATTATGTTATTCAGTTCTCACTCTTTATATAATGATGCTCACAATGATTCATGTCTCAGGGCTTGAGTGATATGTTTCAGAAGGAAACAATTCTGTGGAAGCTAAAGTTGCTTGAATCTGCTTCAGAGTTTGCTAACTCAAATATCAATTCTGTAAATGCTCAAACGCTGATGCTTTCCAGGTCCCTCTCTTTGGCACAATCCTTCATAAATGAAGAATTATTTACTTATTTATTGTATTCAAAGAAAAGGAATCTAGCCTATCTCTTTTGTACATACCTTCGTTGAAAAGCAGATCTGGAAGTAGGACCTAATGAGGTTTGGCCTCCTTTATTCTAATTGCTCCATTGTTAGTGCTTATATTATATGCCACAAGAAGTAACTTGGGTTGTGCACTTCAGACATGATTTCTATGATCAGAAAGAACATCGCATATTCCAATCCATTTTTAATATTTAATATTTATTATTAGCCATTGCATACCAAGTAATTTACCAATACATGTGTGTTTTTCATGATAGTTGTAAATCTGCTGCTTTAAGTCTGATTCTATCCAGAATGATATGCCTAATCTTATACTCTGTATTTTACAGTGGATATGGCAATTTGCTACTAAGTCAAGATGAACGTAGAAGACTTCAGCATGAGCTGCCAAAATGCGAGTTACGTCAGTTTGGGGATAAGGGCCCCTTGCTCTTCATGGTAGGATAAAATATCCCCTCCCTTCTCGAAGACCATAAAAACAAACTTAAAAGATTATTTTTAGTTTAGTTCCTATCATGAAAATAAAATTTTCTAGTAATTTTTTTTGTTGCAATATTTAAAAAGTTGTTTTTGTTCCCTGTTCAGGCTGGGGTATAATTTTCCTAGTTTGAGATTCTAGATTTTAGCTTGAAAGGATTGGGGTTCCTAGTTACAGTGCCTCCTTTCCTCCTCTTTCCTTTTTCATTCACATATAGCACCAATGATGGAGGCGGCTGTAGATACTATTGATTTTCAGTTCATCCACATGTCATAACAAAAATTTAAGTTTCCTATTTTTTTTCCCCAATCAAATGGAGTGTGACATGGTATTCACACCCATAAAAAGTCTTAGTTTTCCTTTCTTGCTAATCATACATAATTCTAGTCCTTATCCCAAATGTGCTTCCCCTTCAAATATGAACTTGAAATTATTCTATTAATGTTTCCAAATGACAGTTAAATGTTTTTCTAAATAGAAAATATGTAGGATGCTAACTAAATTAGGATAATCCTTAAATTATTTTTTCTTGAATGCAACACTTCCTCTCCCTCTGCCTCCTTTTTCCTACTATACAAATCAGGTGGTCTTTTTGAGTGTTTGCAATTGTTGTTTAATGTGTGTAATACTTGTACATATGTGATGTGGCAGGAAGATGATTTTGATTTAGCGGCTGTTATCAAGGGTGCTAGTTTCTATCGTCGAGGGGCATGCCATGACTACGTTTCAGATTACTTGCGAATATCCCCTTCTGAATTCAAAAATATATATGAATCAATAGGGTAATCTTTTTTGCTTTCTTATAGACACAAATTGCATCTTCTATTTGTAATGGGGTAACATTAAGTTAGTGACTCTAGCTGCTGCATGAAGTAGGTGGCAATGAAAAATGATGTGCTTATTTCAATTTCATCCAAGCATTATAGGTTTATAGTTGGAAGAAGGTTGTTCGCTAAGTTATGTAGATCTCTATTAGAAGAATGGTCAGAGCCAATCAGATAGTGATTTTAGCCATCATTATTATAGGAGTTCTTTGCAATTAATTGAGTTGTTATATTGAATAACTTTCCAATTATGCTGTTTTAGGTTGATTCGGGACATTACAAGCCCTGTGATGCTCTCAACCTTAGAAGATGGGAGGGTGATTCGAGGTCTTTCAGGAATTCCTTCAGAAGGACCCGTCTTATTCCTTGGTTATCACATGTTATATGGATTTGATGTTCCTCAAATTGCTACCCAACTTCTTTTGGAAAGAAATATCCTTGTACGAGGGTTAGCACATCCATCAAATTTTACGAGACTTAAAGAAGGACTGTTACCTCCACTGTCAGATGGAATCAGACTGTTAGGAGCAGTTCCTGTTTCAGGAAACAATCTCTACAAACTTCTGTCTTCAAAGGAGCACGTCTTACTGTACCCTGGAGGTATTCGTGAGGTTTGTCATCGGAAGGTAATGCTATTAGTTTGTTTCTGTTATCCTAAATAGTAATTGTTTCTCATTTGAAGGAACCTCAGTATTCATATTCTGACTAGTGAATATCATTTTTGAAATTCCTAGTCAATGTTAGAATGAGATAATATACCAGAGCACAATATCAGCCCTCCGTTAGCTGTTCAAGGAAATTTGCAAGAATAGCAATAAAGTGATGAGATTGAAGTTGGCTCTTTTATGGTTGGAAACAACAGTTTTGGGATGACTTATGTGCTATTTTGTGATCCATTTCCCTTTGATTTATTTTCCAATCGGTGGGCCTTAGTTTCAAGGAAAAGTACCTTTTATGAAGCATGGCATCTGACCAAGAGTCAACTCTTCATGCCTTTCAGGGCGAGGAATACAAATTATTCTGGCCAGAACAGCCTGAGTTTGTCAGGATGGCAGCTAGGTTCGGAACAAAAATTGTGCCATTTGGTGTTGTTGGAGAAGATGATTTTTTGGAGGTAAACTCTAGTGTTCTTACTTAATTTGCCCTCTTGTTCTGCCTTTGGTTCTGTGCAACAAACTGCTTCATTTTTTTCTCTTAAATCTTGTTTGGTGAATATATCTTGCACTCTTGCTGAATAATTATTCCTATTGTCTAAAATGTAGACACACGCAGTTCATGTTTTTCTTCACTAGGTTTGAGTTTTCCTTGATGTGGAATAACTTGGCACATCAAGAAGCTCGAATGCTAGTGACATTGAAGCCTGACCATGATCTCCAATATGCTATATTTACCTTGAAGACCTAGCATATGCATATTCCTCATATTGAATTCTTCTCTAACACTTATTTTTGCAGCTGTTCTCCAAACAAATAAATAGTTGATAGTATATTTGTCATCTCAGGTAGTTTTTGACTATGATGACCAAATGAAGGTTCCTTTCCTTAGGGATTACATAAAAGCGATGGCAGAGCAGAGTAAGAGCGTGAGGTAAGTTGAATTTGTCATGTGTTGGTTTATCCTAAATTTCCAATTTTATTTTATTTCTTTGTTTGATCTCTTATGAACAATAGGAGTGAAGAACATGGTGAAGCAGGAAACCAAGATATGCACCTTCCAGGAGTTGTACCAAAACTTCCAGGAAGAGTGTACGTTTATTTTGGCAAACCAATCGAAACAAAAGGTTTGGCGAAAATCTACCATTTCAGAATATACTTAGCAAAAACATATGCAACAATCATCTGTTTAGCCAAAACCAACAGCTTGAATGTGTCAATGCTAATTTCACTTGATAATTCAGAAAAAAAAAAAGGGTTTACCTTTTTACGAGTCCTTTCTATTATCCTATGGTAAACACTCTTAAAAAACAAGCATGTCTGCTATTTCTTTCGAGTGAACTCTGCCAGCGTATCAGGGAATTATGGGATATTTTTAAATGCTAGAGTGTCCATTTAGGTTTGATAGATGGCCCGAGTTAGGTAACAGAAGAAACGAATAGGACTTCTTATACTAAAATTTTCATGAGGACATCAAAATTAATAGTTTTATGCTGAAGTATAGGACTGGCCTAGCATTTGTTCTCAAGTGTTGTTACTTGTGTTGTGAAGGGAAAGAGAAGGAATTAAAGGACAAAGAGAAAGCTCAAGAATTGTACTTGCAAGTCAAAACAGAGGTGGAGAACTGCATTGCCTTCTTGAAGGAGAAAAGAAAAAGTGACCCTTACAGGAATATACTTGTTCGAATGGTTTACCAAGCTTCTCACGGCCATTCTTCTGAAATTCCTACGTTTGAGCTTTGATAGTTCTTCACTAAAGGAGATTTTGATAATTTCCGTAATTCTCAAATAATTAAAGCTTTGGATGAAGAAAGAAAACTTCCCTTGACTTCAGCAAAGCGTTCTGATTCTTGATTGTATGGTAGTTCAAAGAATGAATTTGGATGATTGATTTTTCAATCAGTCAGTTCACATTGATCCACTAAAAATTAAGAAAGATTTGATAGTTCTAATATAGATTTCTGTAAGAGTTATTTTGATATTAGGACTTTTTTCCCGGTTATGAAAGCTCTTTTTTCGCCTTTTCCTTTTGAAAGGCTTGTACGATGGATTTGTGGATTGAAAAAGAAACAGAATTAAGATGATCACAATTAGTCCTTGAATCGAATACAATAGGAGTGGTTATATTCTCCATTAGCATCAACTCTTTGTACAGTAATGATCACAAATTTGCTGATAATGGAGGAAGAGAAGGTAGGTCCATTTAAGGCCTGACTTGTTCGGTCAAATTACCGAAATGTTTTCCTTAAAGTAACTTTGTCAATTCCATTAAGGTTGACACAAATAAATTAGAAAAGAATTTATGAAAGAGTGGTGTTTTATTTTTGGGATATTTATAAAAAACTCCCCAGGTTTTACATAAACTACATTTTTCTCCATGTCTTTTATTTTTTAGACCAAAACCTCGCTATTTTATTATTCTGTTAACAATAAACTCCTTTTGTTTATTTTTTCTATTTAAATAACGATTGAAGAACCAAAATGATATTTTACGGAGATTTTTTTGAAAAACTAAAGAAATGAGGGACTGTTTTCAAATTTGCCATCTCCTTCCTTGAGCCAATGGGAAATAGAAGGAGGAAGAGAGAGAAAACTGACCCGCCGATATCTTCTTCTCCGGCCATAGATCGGAGACAAGGCCGGTACCAATTGAAAGCTTTCTTCACAAGCATTCGACCGGTGCCCTTGATTCCATCATTGGACCACCGGAGAACACCGAAAAATGCTCTGAAAATTTCGGTGCAATAGTAACGTCAATAGTACCTTTTTTCTCTGGCCATAGATCGGCGACAAGACCGGTACCAATTGAAAACTCTCTTCACAAGGAGTCGTTTGGTGTCATTACTTCCATCATCGGACCATCGGAGGTCGCCGAAAAAAGCATCTGAAAATTTAGATGAATAGTAACGACAATATTGCACCGAAATTTTCAGAGCATTTTCCGGTGGTCCGATTCTGGAATTAAGGGCACCGGTCGAATGCTTGTGAAGAGAGCTTTCAATTGATACCGGCCTTGTCTCCGATCTATGGCCGGAGAAGAAGATATCGGCTTGTCAGTTTTCTCTCTCTTCCTTCCTCTATTTCCCGTTGGCTCAAGGATGGAGATGACAAATTTGAAAACAGTTCCTCATTTCTTTAGTTTTTCAAAAAAAATCTCTGTAAAATATCATTTTGGTCCTTCAATCGTTATTTAAATAGAAAAAATAGACAAAAGGAGTTTATTGTTAACAGAATAATAAAATAGGAAGATTTTGGTCTAAAAAATAAAAGACAGGGAGGAAAATGTAGGTTAAGGTAAAACCTGGGGAGTTTTTATTAAATATCCCTTTATTTTTTCCCCAATGAATGGTGTTTTATATAGATTCAAATAATGTGGTTATCCAACAAATTGAGTTGATAAGTGAATTTTCTGGTTTAAGTGAGGTCGTGGGTTTAAACACCTTCATCTTTCGAACGATTATTAGTCTGAAAATGTGGCAATGGCTTAAAGGTGCCGCCCATAATTAAAAAATAATGCGGTCATCCATGTGAAATGTCATTAGGTTAGAATTATGTAGGGAATAGTAATTTAAGGTTTTGGCTCAAATTATGGCATTTAGCTAATCAGTCGAAAGTGAGACATTTTGTTACTTTGTGGATGATAATAATCAAGTTTTAACATGACAAAAAATAGTACACATTATTCCATCCCAAATTATAAGTATATTTTTCATTTTGAAGTGTAAAAATATAAATTGTTTTTATATTTAGACTATACCAGTATTGACTATTATTTTTTTAAAATTATTGGTTGAAGGAGTTTTTTTAGTATTTTAAAATGAAAATATTATTGTTAAGTTAATTAAAGATTAATTTCAAATGGAAAGAATGAATGTTTATAAATTGGGAATTAATGAGTTAATGTTTGGGAGAGATTAGATTTGTTATTCATTACTTAACCACCAAAGGTTTTTAGATGTTGTGGTGAGGACAAAAGTGCTGAAAAGAAATACTAATAGCTATGAATAAGCACAGGAGCATGTTGTAAGTTGTATGATTAAAAGGACTGGCAACACATGTTACATGTGTTCACGCCCATATGGGCTTTCAAATACATCTTGAATGCCAATATAATAATAATAATAATTAATACCATACAGATATAAATTTTAGATTAGGTACATTTAATTGGAATTGATGGCAATAGATCCCTCGTTATTGGGACTCTTCTATCCCAATAGTTGAAGACCAACCATTAAAAAAAAAAAAGTAACATTTTGTACCCAAAACAAACGCGCTACCAAGCTGCGCTACAAACTTCCCAATCACTACAGGAAGATTCCAATGTTCTCTTTTTATGCTAAAGATACACACAGGAAGGTCCCATTTCTGTTTGAGTTTTAATAGAAAAGTCTAATTTTTACTTTCTTCTTTCTATCCAAACCAAACATTATTTTCTGTTGTAAATACTACCTCCAGTTTTTTCAATTGTTTACGTTTTCATTTTTGGCAAATTTTTTCAATTGTTTACGTTTCATTTTTGGGTAAGTAGGTTTAATTATTTATTATTATTTCTGTATTGGTATTGGTGAAAAAGTAAGTGTTGTAAAAGGTTGATAATTGTTTATTATTATTTTATATTGGTATTAGTGAAAAGTAGAATTGTGTTGGTATTTATGTTTTTAGGGTGTAAAGAAATGAAAAAATTGGAGGTAGTAATAATTAAGTAAAATAGCTAGCTCCATCATTGACATTGATATGTGCCAAACATAATGAAATCTCTTTTTAAAAAGACAACAAAGAAGTGTGTACTCACTCCATCTTCTTTCTTAATTTTAATAAGAAAATTTAATTATTTTTTATCGGTCTTTTTTTTCTTACCGTTGAACAAATCTCCATTAAAATATTTCCGATATCCATCATAGAACAAGACCCATTATTAAAAAAAAAAAGAACAAGACCCATTAGTTATAATGAATCTCCACTACATATATATGTTTCCTTTGCAAATCATCTTTGAAAACTGACATTTTTACTCAAAGGAAAGAAAGAGAAAGCAAGAATGAAAGAGGAAAGAGAAATAGAAAGAAGTAGTAGTAAGACTAAATAGGAATCACATACTTAAAAGAAAAAAAAAAAAAAAATTACTCACGTGACTATCTTATACCACCTCTGTTTTTTTTTTATTTCTTTACATTCACTATTTCACTAATACCAATACAAACTCAATTTTTATCAATACCAATACAGAAAGGGTTTTGATATATGCAGAATAAACAATTACTAACCCTTTAAAAAACTTATTTTTTCACCAATACCAATAAAAAATAATAATAAATAATTATAAAACTTACTATAAATGGAAATGTAAACAACTAAAAAAAACACTTAAAAATGAAAATGTAAATAACCCATGAAAACGGAGATAGTAATTATTTAATATATATATTAATGCGATGTGTTTAAAATTTATTGGTAAACTTAATGAGTTGCCGATATTGTTCATTGAATACGTCTAATAAATTTTATAGGGCCTGTCTACTGTGCGGACGTCCGCACATGCGGACGAGTTTTTGATTTCTTTTTTATTTTTTTTTATTTTTTTTCAATTTTTTTAAAAAAGAATAAAATTATAGGTTGTTTGTATTTAGTCTCGAGATTAATTTTAGGAGGTCATAGTTTACAGATTTGACTCTGTTTTAAAAATATCGCATAAAATAAGTAGAACCGTTAAGACTGTTAAACTCAACGGTTCTACTTATTTTATGTGATATTTTTAAGACAGAATCAAATCTGTAAACTGCGACCCCCTAAAAATGATCTCCGGACTAAATACAAACAACCTATAATTTTATTTTTTTAAAAAAAAATTGAAAAAAAAAAAAAAAAAATGGAAAAAGAGCTCGTCCTTACATAAGGACGAGCTTATATAAGCATTTCCCAAAACAAAATAAAGAATTATTATAAAGAATATGTTGGAGTTGAACATTTAATTTTCATAATCTACAGGTTAGATACTCTTCATAATTTAAAAGATGCTATGTAAAAAAAGGAGCACCATTAGGGTTGTTATTATATATCATATATTTTCCCACTTTTCTTGTGTATCTTGAAGGCATAATGGTGGAAGTTTAAGACATTCTGTAAGATATTTAAGTTTTTCGATCAACAAACTATCCCTTCATTTGGTTCA